>OX246739.1:43649325-43827862 GCA_945910005.1 Isoperla grammatica
GTACTAATAAGTAATAACCACGCTGTTGTGTACCCTAAAACACAAACTAACTAACTAACTGACTTACCTACTACCTAACTAACTAACTAACTAACTAACTAACTAACTAACTAACTAACTAACTAACTAACTAACTAACTAACGAACTAACTAACTGACTGACTAACTGACTAACTAACTAAGTAAGTAAGTAACTGACTGACTGACTGACTGACTGACTGACTGACTGACTGACTGACTGACTGACTGACTGACTGACTGACTGACTGACTGACTGACTGACTGACTGACTGACTGACTGACTGACTGACTGACTGACTGACTGACTGACTGACTGACTGACTGACTGACTGACTGACTGACTGACTGACTGACTGACTGACTGACTGACTGACTGACTGACTGACTGACTGACTGACTGGCTGACTAGCTAACTAACTAACTAACTAACTAACAAGTTCTCCCAGGATTAGCGCTGGGAATTATTTTAGGAAAACAAATATCCACATAAACCTCTGATTCTTGATGCTGTTTTATTCACCAAATTTGTTTTGCTAGTGATGTTGCTAAGATACAATCGATTTCGATTCTGTACCACCAATGATCAAACATAAACACATTTGTGTTTGTCGTTTCCGTTTACTATGCGATCGTGTTGGTCTTTACCTAATCTAACCCACGCGTCCGATTTGTGTCAACGAAAATATCAACTTATTCCCGGCATTGGTAAGCAGGGGTAGATAAAGGTTATCGCATACCTACATTGGGTGTAAGTATCAGTCAAGTTTTGCAAAGGTGCCGTAAACGTTTAAATTAAAAACGTTTGAAACAAAATTTAAATTTAAAAAATAATATTTAGCTTGCTATACTTGAAGTAAAAATAGAGGAACGATTTGCTTGCGTGTTTCTGTACCATTGGAGTATACATAATCCAGAATTGAAATTGTTCTGCACAAATCCAATATAAAATAATATTACATGAAAAAAATACTTTTTTTAAAAAACAACGCTTATATTAAAATGCACTAAAAAGTAAAAAATAAATTTTCGCCCAACAAAGTTTTGCCTAACTCGGAAAATAAAAGCGTTGGGCGCTTTCCCTGCATAAACAGCAGAATATTGCTATCTATGTCAATACCGAAAGCGCCCAACGCTTTTATTTTCCGAGTTAGGCAAAACTTTGTTGGGCGAAAATTTATTTTTTACTTTTTAGTGCATTTTAATATAAGCGTTGTTTTTAAAACTAGGAAAACGCTCTGTTTGACGCGTTGATAAGCGAGCGCGTCAATATCTACGAACTTTCTGGCGAAAAGTTTTCAATGCTAATACGAACAACAATTAACAACAATTCAAGAATGCGCATTGCAAAAATTGTTCTTATTTACATGGCTATTATACTTTCCGACATTGTTGTATGCAGTGCAATGTGCGTTGCTAAGAATTTTCGTGGTCATGTTTTCAACACGGTCCGCCACCGTTTCTAACACTTATTGACAGCAATAGAAATGTAATTTCTGCCTCTAATACGTATCGGATCGCGTTTACATTAGTATATTCGTGACCGGACAAAAATTTACTATAAGATAGCCACCTCACATTTTGCCATTACTGCGTTTTAGAAAAATATTTTCGAGTAACTTTCGTGTAACTTTGCCAATACTTATCAGATCGCCATTACATTAACATATTCGTGACCGGAAAAATCTGTAGAAAAATCTGGCTATCTCTCATTTTGCCGCCATTTAGTTTCAGAAAAATATTTTGCAGTAACTATGGTGTAACTTTGTAACTTTTCGAACGATTTTGCCTCAAAACTATACACCTTCAATCCACATCGAGGCTTGTGGATGGTCCAAATTTCAAGTTGATCGGACTTTCCGTTCGACCGCTATCGACGGACATAAAAACAAAAAAAACAAAAAAAAAACAAAACAAACAAACAAAAAAAAAACAGAATGAAGTGCCATAAGAGTCAAGTGGAAACGCTCGCTTCGCTCGCTTAAAAAGTATTTTTTTCATGTAATATTATTTTATACTTTTTAGTCTTAACGAATCTTGCAATCAAATATATGCTCACTGGACGTGTCCGAATTTAGAAGACTGCATACTTGTGTACTTGTACTTGTTAACTTCACTCGCAAACTAGCGTGCTCGCATTGCAAACTTGAATTTCGGACAGTTCCGTTCATGCACGATCCAGCGATCGGCCAATAATGCTTATGAAAAGTGGGGTTATGTGGCTATGGGAGAATTATATTATATTATACTAGGAAAACGCTCTGTTTGACGCGTTGATAAGCGAGCGCGTCAATGTCTACGAACTTTCTGGCGAAGAGATTTCAATGCTAATACAAACAACAATTAACAACAATTCAAGAATGCGCATTGCAAAAATGTTTGTAATTTCCATAGCTATTATACTTTCCGACATTGTTGGATGCAGTGCAATGTGCGTTGCTAAGAATTTTCGCTGTCATGTTTTCGCCGCGGTCCGCCACCGTTACTAACAGTTATTGACAGCAATAGAAATGTAATTTCTGCCTCTAATATGTATCAAATCGCGTTTACATTAGTATATTCGTGACCGGACAAAAATTTACTATAAGATAGCCACCTCACATTTTGCTGTTACTGTGTTTCAGAAATATATTTTCGAGTAACTTTTGTGTAACTTTGCCAATATTTATCATATCGCCATAACATGAACATATTCGTGACCGGAAAAATCTGTAACAAAATCTGGCTATCTCACATTTTGCCGCTATTTTATTTCAGAAAAATATTTTGCAGTAACTATGGTGTAACTTTGTAACTTTTCAAACGATTTTGCCTCAAAACTATACACCTTCAATCCACATCGAGGCTTGTGGATGGTCCAAATTTCAAGTTGATCGGACTTTCCGTTCGACCGCTATCGACGGACATAAAAACAAAAAAAAAAAAAAAAAAAACAAACAAACAAACAAACAAAAAAACAGAACGAAGTGCCATAAGAGTCAAGTGGAAACGCTCGCTTCGCTCGCTTAATTATATTATATTATATTATATTATATTATATTATATTATATTATATTATATTATATTATATTATATTATATTATATTATATTATATTATATTATATTATATTATACTAGGAAAACGCTCTGTTTGACGCGTTGATAAGCGAGCGCGTCCATATCTACGAACGTTCTGGCGAAAGGATCTCAAAGCTAATAAAAACAACAATTAACAACAATTCAAGAATGCACATTGCAAAATTTTTTCTAATTCCCATAGCTATTATAATTCCCGATATTGTTGAATGCAGTGCCATGTGCGTTGCTAAGAATTTTCTTTGTCATGTTTTCGCCGCGGTCCGCCACCGTTACTAACAGTTATTGACAGCAATAGAAATGTAATTTCTGCCTCTAATACGTATCCGATCGCGTCTAAATTAGTATATTCGTGACCGGATGAAAATGAACTACAAGATAGCCACCTCACATTTTGCTGTTACTGTTTTTCAGAAAAATATTTTCGAGTAACTTTTGTGTAACTTTGCCAATATTGATCAGATAGCCATTAAATGAACATATTCGTGACCGGAAAAAGCTTTAAAAAATATGGCTATCTCACATTTTGCCGCCATTTTGTTTCAGAAAAATATTTTGCAGTAACTATGGTGTAACTTTGTAACTTTTCAAACGATTTTGCCTCAAAACTATACACCTTCAATCCACATCGAGGCTTGTGGATGGTCCAAATTTCAAGTTGATCGGATTTTCCGTTCGACCGCTATCGACGGACATAAAAAAAAAAAAAAAAAAAACAAACAAACAAACAAACAAACAAACAAACAGAATGAAGTGCCGTTAGAGTCTAGTACGGTACAAAAAAAAAAAAAAAAACAGAACGAAGTGCCATAAGAGTCTCGTGGAAACGCTCGCTTCGCTCGCTTAATTATATTATATTATATTATATTATATTATATTATATTATATTATATTATATTATATTGTATTGTATTGTATTGTATTGTATTGTATTGTATTGTATTGTATTGTATTGTATTGTATTGTATTGTATTGTATTGTATTGTATTGTATTGTATTGTATTGTATTGTATTGTATTGTATTGTATTGTATTATATTATATTAAAACAATCAATTCCTACCGTGATAGAAAACAGCAGTTGCGCTAGCACCAACTACCACCAACTAACACCAACGATCAACTGTGAGGTCGAACCACGCGAAGGGAACGGTGCGTTCCCTTCGCGTGGTGTCTGTGTGAAAACGTTCAGCTCAATTCAACGTATGCGTACATGGTGAATGACTCACCGCACGGGGTTGTACCATACTTACAAGTGGAGCGTGTTGACATTCTTGCTGCATAGAAACATATCCGATGCTTTCGGCACGGATATTTGAGTCCCGAACCATGCCTGCATGTGGTTGGCCCATCCTCACTAGCTGTGACTAATTTCCCATATGAAGCTAATTGTTTAATAATTTAACCATGGTGGATTAATTAATAAGTGAATCTGATCATTGATTCATATATTGTCATTTAGAAAATACGACTGTGTGAAAATTTCAGCTCGATCGGACGTTGGGAAGTGGGTGAAATATCGATTAATTAACTATGATGGTTTAATTAATTATTTAATAAATATGACAATTGATTCATGTATTGTCATTAGAATACGTCTGTGTGAAAACTTTGAGCTCAATTTGACGTTCGGAAGTGGGTGAAATATCGATTCCCATTTAAAACATCAATTAATTAATTATGATGGCTTCATTGAATATTTAGTAAATATGACAATTGATTCATGTATTGTCATTAAGAATACGTCTGTGTGAAAACTTTCAACTCGATTCGACGTTGGGAAGTGGGTGAAACATCGATTCCCATATAAAACATTAATTAATTATGATGAATTAATTGAATATTTAGTAAATGTGGCAATTGATTCATGTATTGTCATTAAGAATACGTCTGTGTGAAAACTTTCAACTCGATTCGACGTTGGGAAGTGGGTGAAACATCGATTCGCATATAAAACATTAATTAATTATGATGAATTAATTGAATATTTAGTAAATGTGGCAATTGATTCGTGTATTGTCATTAAAAATACGTCTGTGTGAAAACGTTCAGCTCAGTTCAACGTTGGAAAGTGGGTGAAATATCGATTTCCATATAAAACATCAACTAATTAATTAATTATGATGAATTAATTGATTGTTTAGTAAATATGACAATTGATTCGTGTATTGTCATTAAGAACACGTCTGTGTGAAAACTTTTATGTCCGATTTGACGTTGGGAAGTGGGTTAAACTTCAATTCTCATATAAAACATCAATTAATTAATTATGATGAATTAATTGACGATTTAGTAAATATGACAATTGATTCGTGTGAAGTCATTAAGAATACGTCTGTGTAAAAACTTTCAACTCGATTTGACGTTAGGAAGTGGACTGTACATCGATTTTCATATAAAACATTAATTAATTAATTATGATGAATTAATTGACGATTTAGTAAATGTGACAATTGATTCGTGTATTATCATTAGGAATACGTCTGTGTGAAATCTTTTAATTCGATTTAACGTTGGAAAGTGGGTTAAACATTGATTTCAATATAAAACATGAATTAATTAATTATGATAAATCAATTAACAATTTAGTAAATATGACAGTTGATTCATGTTTTGTCATTAGAACTTCGTCTGTGTACAAAATGTCAGCTTGATCGGACATTTAAAAGTAGGTGAAATATCGATTCAAAGATTCATCGATTTCCATGTAAAACATTAATTAATTAATTATGATGAACTAATTGACAATTTAGTACATATGACAGTTGATTCATGTATTGTCATCAGGAATACGTCTGTGTAAAAAATTTCAGCTTGATCGAACATCTAGAAGTAGGTGGAATATCGATTCAAAGATTTCGTCCAGACAAACAAGGCAAGTTAATATAAGCGTTGTAAAAAGAATCTAAGACTAAGGAAGTGACAGTTTGTAATGTCATTGTCATGGTCATCTACAACACCGCCTTCACTAATTAAGGTTAGTTAAGTCACATCCCGAACGACAATCCAGATACTCCTTACATCGACCTACTTGATTCGCCGAGTAACGTTCATATATGTATTGTTATATATTTTATCTGCTATCGCTCATACACATTCCTAGTTTTCAATATACATTTATCGGTATTTTTACTATTATTGTAATTAGAAGAATTGGTTTGTAAATTGTAATAAGTATTTTCTTGCCCTGACTACCAAATATTTTAGTTGTACTGACCAATATTAATTTTGTTAAATTACATGGTTAACGAAAGCAACAAATACATTTTTATGTATTGTCTACCCACTCAGTTACGTGAGTTCAATGGGGGATATACTATACTATTTATTAACGAGATGTTTAGTTGCATATTTCAGTGTTAGCAACCTTCATTTCTCTTGCCAAGTTTTGAAGTTTGTTATGTTATGTATGTACACACATAATAGGTCCTACGGTCCTACCCACTAAGTTAGTAGTACGCAATTATTGTATCAGAGTCGTCCTAACCCTGGCACTGAAGACTGAATATACATCATTATCCGGTAATCGGTTTATGTAAATCCTCTGTTCAGTGTCATAGTGATGACGTAATAACAATTAGCTAACGTAACACACAGAAGGTCCTCGTTATATGTGACCGCGTAAACATGCCCGTGATTGACCGTGTGTGTACACTCCCACTTGAACACCTAACTAAATATCACGAAGCAATGTTAATGGGTGGAGTGTATTTACACAGACCGTTCATTTCTGGGAATTGGTTCTCATGTCCTTACTGAACTGAACGTCTTCGTGGGAGACTCCCATTTAAGCGGAAGAGACTGTACTTCACACGCCCACTACTCGATTTAAATATAGTGCTCTACATTTACCGACTGAGCTATTAGTAGGCAGCTCTTAACTAGATAGCGCTGCAGTTCGTACTTGTAATGGCTAATTGTGGGATCGCTGGGTGGTGGTAGAACGTGATAGATCTAATTCGGAAGGTCGTGGAGTGGAGTTGATTCCCGTCACCGGCAATCCGGTATTAGTGTTCCTCAAACCACAAGGTGAATAGAATTGAGTTGTACTAGGGATAATTGTATTTATATATTAATTTATTAAATATTTCTACTCATACAATACAATGCAATATAATGAATAGGGGTTGGCAGAAAAGAGCACAGCTCCGAACACAAGAAGTGACTATACTAAAATTAACTACAAACTATATAAGACTTTGAACGTATACAATAATAAAGCCGGGAAAAGATAGTAAAAAATAATTAAAACCTAACAATACAAAACAGAAACCATAGGTACAAAGGCACTAAAGTAATAAGTAGTAAGTAAAAAGATAGTAGGCTATATAGATGGAAAAACCGAGGTATGAAAGAAGAAGAAGAAAGGCGTCAAATGTATTCTAAATGAATGTCGAGCAAGAATACAAACATGGCGTTCTAGACCCCAATGTCAATACATGGTGGGCCACCTCGCGATTAGATTAGGAGAGTGCAGACTATCTGTATCGAACCAACGACCTCCCACGCTTGACACAGGTGAGAAGTCACTGGCTCAATAGATCGAGTCCCGGGACCTTCACTTGCCGAACAGACTTGGTCTTGTGACCCCTCACGCAATACAAGATATATTACAGCAACTCCTCCCACTATCACAGGTAAACTGGAAGGGCGGCGTCCCATAGAAGGTGTATGCAAATTTGTGCTGTCATGAGGAATCAAACATAAAAAGCCATTAATTTATTATATATATTTTGTTTTCCCCGTGTCAGTAGTTTTTTCTTGTTTAAAAAACAAAAACCTTCTGTTATATTGATGGTTAAGTTGTTGGATTCAATACGTAAGAATATAGAGTGATCATCAGGACGTAACATGAAATTAATCTGCAATTTCGGCGTTTTGTAGTCAAAATATAAAAAAAAACATTCGGGTTGTCTGATATTATGTTTATTGTAACTTGAAACGAGTGACTGTTGATCTAAGAGAATAATATATATAAGAATTTGTTTCGTGAACAACATTTTGTTAGATAGTTTATTTACATTATTGTGAACAAAAGTTACAATGGTGTCATCCAATCATTTTTATGAAGTTATCAAAAATAGAAAAGTAGTGAGTTTTTCAGAGATGGAAAAGAGAATGGTGGAGATGACAGTCTGTATCCTGAAACCCCTTTTTAGTTTCTACTGCGTCTTCAAGTTGATTGTATCGCACTTATCGCGTCAGCTGGTGCGGACTGGCTGTGTATATAGACTCTAGTTGTGTCCTCGTTTAATCACCTTTTTATTGTCTGTAATTAAGTGAGACACCAGTTGCGTGGATCCACAGCCTTGTTCGCTTGGGTGAAGCTCCTACGTCACAGCATCGCTATTATTATATTTCTGATGATGATGAAAAGCTCACATTAATACATAAAATGTTATTGCCATGCATCGTGTGTGGGAGAGAGAAAGTATATAGTCTCACCTAACACTCTCATTACCTGCATTATGATAACCCCTTGTGTTATTACGCACATAGTTACTGTAGAATCAGGCAAGTACACGTGTCATACATACACAGAAATACTATCGGATTTATATCTTTGAAATTTACGACATTGCTTGATTAAGCTAGCGTAGCGAGCGTCTCCACGAGACTCTTATGGCACTTCATTCTGTTTTTTTTTTTTTTTCCGTCGATAGCGGTCGAACGGAAAGTCCGATCAACTTGAAATTTGGGCCATCCACAAGCCTCGATGTGGATTAAAGGTGTATAGTTTTGAGGCAAAATCGTTTGAAAAGTTTCAAAGTACACCAGAGTTACTGCAAAATATTTTTTCTGAAACAAAATGGCGGCAAAATGTGAGATAGCCATATTTTTCTAAAGCTTTTTCCGGTCACGAATATGTTCATTTTATGGCGATTTGATAAATATTGACAAAGTTACACAAAAGTTACTCGAAAATATATTTCTGGAACACAGTAACATCAAAATGTGAGGTGGCTATCTTATAGTAAATTTTTGTCCGGTCACGAATATACTAATTTAAAAACGATCTGATACGTATTTGAGGCAGAAATTACATTTCTATTGCTGTCAATAACTGTTAGTAACGGTGGCGGACCGTGTTGAAAACATGACGACGAAAATTCTTAGCAACGCACATAGCACTGCATCCAACAATGTCTGGAAGTATAATAGCTATGGAAATTAGAAAAATTTTTGCAATGCGCATTCTTGAATTTTTGTTAATTGTTGTTTGTATTAGCATTGAAACCTTTTCGCCAGAAAGTTCGTAGATATTGACGCGCTCGCTTATCAACGCGTCAAACAGAGCGTTTTCCTAGTTTAATATCGCCAGTACATTTGAACATACTTGGAATATATTGGTAGACTTAAACTTTGGATACGAGTGATCACATAAATGAGTTATATGCTATCATGTTGCTGGTTAGAATTTGGTATGACACAATTTCTAATTAAATATTTGTTGTTTTATTAGATTCCGGTCAAAAATGTATGGCGGGTGATATAAATAAGTATAAATACCAATGTTCCGTCGGTATTTGCTGTATATGAAGCATTCAAGCTCTTCCTTTGTATTCTAGGGGTCGGATTCACAAGAGGTCCAAAGTCTTTTTTTGGTCTTATCTCTAAGACCGGCCTAACTGAAACGTTTGTGAATCCAGGAAAATATCTGAGAACATACTTTAAAACATATTATTGGAATGTTCATTGTTCCTTGTTCCTACCAGGAATTAGTAACTTCTTCATGTGACCTGGTCTGGTTTTACAGGAGGTCCACCGGTATTAGAGTTAAGACCAGAAAAAGACGTATGACCTTAGAGCAGAGATGTATGCTCAAAGCTTAGGACCTCTTGTGAATCCGGGTGCAGTAGTTGAGTAGGGATGTCCGAGGTCATTTACACGTATACAATCCCAGCACTTGTTGAAAATCTGGGTACAAATATAAACCTTCAGTCATGAATTCCGTCGTCGGGAATCGGCCCCGCAACCCTTGGAGAGTCATCAGCCGCGTTGAAGAATCATCATATGAATCACCTCACTTCACAGCTGGCCTGGCGACCCACTAACGTACATCATTTCCGGTCCGCCAAATAAAATAACGAGAACGCAATTGGTCGCAGTGGGCTTTAAAATCGATCGCCAATATTTAGTTTCACTTTAAAATATATTGCCATCATGAATTTACCTCAAAATCGTGTTTTATAATTTTGCGCCGTGCTATAGATCAGAAGTATAAATTTCAAATTTAGTTGAACATATTATTGGACCGGCATAGCTGACAAATTAGTAAATATTGCTGGATGAAAATGATTACCTCATACATGAACTAACTGCATTGAAACGTGGCGTAGATAACACTGCTTTAGGGGATTACAGCTTGTGCTATCAACTCGAGCATGCTTTTGAAACTCTAATTTGCATCGCTATTTTGTTTTGCTGTATGACATGATTTGTTTGTTTTGGAGCAGCGTAGGTGTTTAGTATCCAACTACACATGTGAACCGAATCCTATGTATACTCTATAGGGAAGTTTCCAGGGTACAAAACGGTTGATAAAATATGTAGTATATGCACTTAATTTAATACAATTCTAGGATAACGAATTTAAAATAAACACACACACAACAAGATATTCGTAGAGTATGAGTTTCAGTTTCAACTCCGTATGCCATAGTCAAATGTACATCAATGTTTTTTTTGCTGTTGTAAAATATAGAAATACTAATTTGATGAAATGCTGTAAAGCATTTATTCACTCGGCTAATCGCGATGTAACGTTCCTCGCGAATGCGAATTATAAAACTATTGCGTGGTCACCAGTGTTAACTAAAGTGCACCGTAATACATATCCACACTACTTCTGAATGTAATTCATTTTTTAAATATATGTTTATGCTTAACTCTGTCATATTTTAAGCTCTAAATCCAACATTCGTTTAAAATATATCTTATGAAGTTTTTACCCTGGAACAATTAATATTATTTTATAGAATAGCGGGTATTATAAGTAGGCCTACCCTTTGTTTTTCTCTGTAATCTTATTCAAAATGAGCTAGAAGCGAACATGCGTATTATAGCCAGCATTCAGTTTTCGGTCAGGTCTATCATCAATATAAGTTTCTACATTTCTTTCAAATAAGCAGCTGAATGCACCTTTTCAAGCGGTTGAAACAATCCAACAAATGCTTATGCTTGACTTTGTTCCCTTTCAAGTTTCAAGTACTTTTTTTTACTTCTTGTTCTCCTTTTACCATCAGCATCGTTCTCGATTTATCCACTCATAATCTATTGGCCTCGTTACATCTGGTATGAGGTTTGATTGTATTTGATTTTCATGAACTTATCACTCATGCTGTCATTGGTGGCTCATGTGGTTGGAGCTCAGTTTCTAAGCGTATGGGCGACCTGCGTTCGAATCCCGCATAAGACACGTTTTATTTTAATTGGCCACCTTCATAAATATCACTCCTCATCGACTCGAGAATCATTAAAAGCATCATTATCATTATCACCTATTTACTCAGTCATTATCGTTAGCATATTTTTCCCATAGTCTACGTGCAATCGTTTGAAGCATACACTAAAATTATTTCCTATTTCCTGCCTGTATTTCCATTTGTACGGTATGCGACATCACATCAGAAAATCAAGGGTATGCTAGAACATTGATTTACCGTTTAAACTCTTCTACACTCACAGTCACCTTGTACCCAATATGGTAACTGATTGATAATGATAGGTAATCGACAAACTGGCCAACTGACCACTGATGGGGTTGGTAACTCCTGCTAAAACCTAAACCCTCCCCTCCGATCTCCAACACTCTTTACGGTTTGCTCACCAAAGGCCTGCGTCCCGGTAAAAACCTCAAGCAACGGAGGATCGATTTGAGGCCAAACCTTGCTGCCGAATTGCCCACACACGTTACGACCCGCAAACCTTCCGTTCCAGCAAACAACGCGTGTGTGGAGACGGAGGTAGAACTAGTAGTATTTATTAGCCTCTTTGAATTCTTGGATTTACATTTATAGTTCAAAATGTGCAGTACATTTGAGTTGTCAATTATTATAGATTCCAAAAAACAGTATTACACATAATTCCTTGAAGATTTGAAACTATAAAATTGCGCGCAGGTCCACTTGTTCCATCGTGCTCCACAACAAAGATCTTGAGTATAGACACACAAATGATCATAGACGTATAAGGGAATCCATTTTCGCAGATCTGTGTGTCTGAAGCAAATGTTTAGTTTTGGCTGACTCGTCAAAGTGGACAAGCGCCCTTCAGCGAGGCTAGAGAGCCTAACTTATATAGGCTCTCTAAGCGAGGCTGGCTCTTGAATAGGACGGAACTGTGTAGTGGGTCCTTGGAGGAGCATCGTAGATAGCGCTGTGTTCTGAATAATGTTGGACATAATGGCAAGCAGGGTTAGTTCGGGTCAACAAGATAAGCGTAGGTGTAGCTATTATCATCCTCGTCCTGGCGATGACGTAGATGCGGGTCACCCACCATCAGGACTCGTCATATTGGTGACAAATTACAGTGGCGTACCAGGCGTCCGAACTGGGTAACATCTTTCAGCCTGTCTCACAAACAATATGAATGAAATATCGCTGTTATACCGACTAATTTACCCAAACAAATGTATTTGTTTCTTCTGTGAATAACTATGCAGCATTAATTTACCAATTCACACCATACTGTTAATAATTTGTGATATTGCAATGACATGCATTTTCTGAAGAGATTGGCAAGAATAAAATAGATTGTTCTTTCGATTTTAAGAAATCCTTCGTGAAGGGTGTAAAATTTATAGCGTAATGTGCGGAACATATTTATGTATGACAACTGAAGCAATATTGACCGTAAATATAAATAATTGAACCTTGGTTGAATGTTACGACTTCTAAGAAGTAAATAAAACTCAAGGTCTCACTTTATAGTAGGCCTATAGTAAATTATCCGTTGTGATACGGTTTCGTGTACGAATTCAACATTGCTTACACTAAATACACTAATAATTATATCACATAATTGGTGCACGTAAAACTCAACGAATTATGGGTTCGAAGCTGAGTGTCCACAATTGCAATTATGTGTAATACTCTTGTCCGCGGGGCTATGACGATGTTAGGTCCAGGTCTATTGGCAGATTCGCACGTCATGCAACACTGCAACTGTTGTGTTGTCGCGGGGACAAGCTACGCCCGATTACCCAACGTGAATATTACATCACTATGATGACTGCACCACTATAACGCTGCCCACATTTATTGTTGCATGGACCCGACAAAATGGCGTATGCACGCAACTAGCACGTGGAAAGTTTTAGCTGCTTAACAATGGTTGATCATTACATACAGAGCATAATACTCAATTGCAGGAGTTTTTTTTTTTTTTTTTTACTAGCGTAGTTGGCCGCGGTCGATTAGACGTTGGTCTAGTAAACTGCGGTCGTTGCGTGTCCAGGCTCGAATCCTGGTTTGGGCATGCATGGATGTCATGTGGCACTTTTTTATCGTCAAGACGCCCACTCAACGTCTCGATTAGCAGTTGCAAAAATATGAGACGTAAAGCCAAAAAAAATTTTCTTTAGCACGACAGCTGCCCTTATATTTTTAAATAGCATTTTCCTGCTAAAAACAATAAAGCATAACTCTGTTAATACTACATGAATTGTATTTTATTGTTGAAAGTTTATTTGTTGATGTTCATTTTGAGAAGTTTGTTCCAGCCGTCCCGGTAGAATGGATAGAGCGCCGGTACATAGAGCCGGCAATCTAGGTTCGATTCCCAATCGGGGCAAACTTCTATTACAATTACTATTCCTCCATCCAAATATCTGTGCTTGTTGAGAACATAACAGTATATTGCAAATAAATTTAAATGAATTTATTGTAGTAGAAAAAAAGTGGATCCCTTCCTCCAGACACTGACCTAACACGTTTGTGATTGGTTTGGGGATTTGTAGAATAGTGTGACTATACTCATTTGATTCAATTCCGCGTTCTGATTATCTTATTTCCAAGACGAAACGAAACACTGTATTTGTGGTGTGTTTACAAACACGGTAAGTCAAGTGACCAAACCAACTATAAACAAAACAACAAATTACCGGGTTCCACTTCCACTGCTGCTTCACACTCGTACTGTCTCCTTGAATTAAGAAACCTGTTTCCCGCCGCGCGCTCGCGTTCAAATAGAAACGAAAAAACTGTGAAGGTCACATGTAATTGTAATGTCAGTATATGAATATTGTGGGTAACGGAAGTGGAATGGTAGCTGCTCTAGACCACGTGACCGTGTAGGTGGGTCTATGGAGGCATCCAGTGCAATTGTTGTCGCCGCGACAAGAGGATAACGTACGAACCTGTAATCGCTTGTTTTATATAACACGTTGTTGCGGCGGCGAGTTGTTCACGTGCTCACGTCTCTCTTCTATGCAGATTGTCGGGGATCTCGACGCCACTTGCTTTAGTGTTGGTGTCAGCAACAAGTGTTTACACACGGTTCGGTGTCAAGTGATATTCGTGTTACTAATAGTGTGATTTATTGTTTTTAAATGTGTCAGATAATAGATGTGGATTTTTTTTCGTGTTTACACGTTACCGTGTGCACATGTATCACGAATTTTTAGTTGTTGTTTGTTGTGATCTGTGTTAAGTTTTTAGATTTTTGCGAGTGTAAATTGTTTGTTTATGTTGCGATTTTGTGATTGTTTTAGTTTAACGTTATTCCTGCGTGTTTATAATTTTGCTTGAAATTAATTCTCTATACCAACTTCTGCTATGTAATGTATAAAGCGATTGTTTTTCCTTTTAACCTTTATGCCGACTGAGCGCATCACTTGTTATTAATTGTGATTACGTATGGCTTACCTGCTAACCGGTATTGCAACTGAGTGCAGTGAGTTTGTGTTATAGTGATTGATTGCATGCGTAGTTGTGATATCGTTTGCGTTTGTGCAAGTTTGGTTTAAAACTACTTCTTTCGTCATGTTTTGTTTATGCGCCGAGTTTTGGAGCAATTACAGGTAAGTTCTTTGGATGTGCAGCATGGTTGTAACACGCGTCTGCGATTTTCATTTACGATATTTGATACTGTCTGCCATTTTGTATCACCTATTGCTAAGCAACCAATGACACATCAACAATCACAACAACAATGTGAACAATATCAAAATCCGAAATTTTAGGGCTAAAATGGTCGCCCACCGCCTTCTTCCGTGACTATTTCAGTGGTATACGTTGTTTATTAGCTGATTCAGGTCCAGTGATAAGTTGATGGATTTATGTTGTGAAGCCTTATAATGCGCACATTTAATAATAGTATTTAAAGACACTTGTAATTATTATTTATATAAATAAAGTGATTAGTCAAGTGAAAGTCAAACGTGTAAGTTGATGGAATACTTCGATGTTCGTATAACAGTTTGTGTTTTTAATTATACCACCAGTTAAAAATGTCGCCAAACATTGCAAGAAATCAATAATAAGTGGTAACACACGGTTGGGCAAGGTGCTTCGTGCATTCAATAACTTGTCGTGTGAAATGTAGTAGAAAATTAAAAGAAAACCACACTATTGGATTACAGGTTAGGTAAAATTACTCTCGACAGTACATGTGACAATGTGACCTGGATATGTAACATACATTTTTGTTCAAATCCCTGTCAGTATGCTCACTGATTTTCAGTAGGAAACACAAAATACAAATAAAAATAAATTGAAAATACATTTATTTACATGATGCAAATTGCATTTTATTTGATCTTATAATAATAAATAATCTTGAATGGCCGAGACAAATAGAGTTACTGGTGAGCCTTTATTAGATTTTCATTTCAATAACTACTTTTTCTAATACGATCGTGTTAAATATACAATATATTAAAATACTCGACAACACTAGCCACGAAGCCTGGCTGTGATTACTGTTTGTTTGGTTATTGACAAGGAATTGCACGCTTTCTAAATATGGAACATCCCAATCATTTGCTACTATTAATAGAAATAGAAACGTCAACATCCATTAAACTTCTAAATCTCAAGGACAATTCCGCTATAAGAATCTTATTGCGCTATCAATTAAGGTGAATCAGCCAAATAAACTCACCTTCAATCGAGTGACCACATGGAAAGGTTGCCTATAGCTTCCTTTATTTTTTGTTTCTCTATTAGTAATGCATACAACATATTAAATCAAACAGTCGATTAAAATGTCAAAACAATATTTTAGCTACTAGAACTACCTAGAACGTTAGATCCATAGCGGTGCAATTAATTCCCCATAACCTAAAATATTTTCAAAATGTTCTGATTTCATTATCTATTGTTAATCCCGTGTTAATTATGAGATAAGATCAGAGGAGTGGGTAGTTTCGCTTGCCCAATGTCTTGTCATCTAAAAACACACTTGCTTTTCAGTCGTAATTCTTCTTAATTTTATGCATTGAAATTATAAAGTTTGAAGTTTGGCACTAGAGCTGTCGACTTTCACAGTTGCATTCATTCGCCCTCGTCGCTTTATTTGTACAATGCATAATTATGTCACAACTGGAAGTCACTCGCTATATGATTGGTAATTTATTCAATTTATTATGCTGTTTGTTGTTTGGTTAGAACTTAAATAATACTGCATTAATTCCTTTGTATGCTCTCACGGTACAGTTTATTAACAGTGTGTGTATGCGATGAAAGTGTGGGACTTCAGGCAACGCTTCACATTTCCTCAATACTGGATGTGATTGCGCTGTTATTGATAGTAACACGGCGAGAAATAGATATAGAGTCCACTTCAGTCTATCAAGAAGTTACTGATCTCCACTTGTTGATTTGCTATGTGTAATCGGTAGCCATTCTGTACGTGTTATTCCGTTGTCTTGAAGATTCTCTAATTTAGACATACATGTTGTTTAATTTAGACAACTTTGCTATATTCCCCCAAAAAAACGAGATTGTCTGTTTTCTTCGAGCGCGTGACTTCCGTGGGAATTGAGTTGTAAATAGATAACTTATCCATACGATTTACCCAGATAAAGATAAAGATTAATACTTTAATTAAGTTTTTAACAGTGCAATAGTTTTATGAACTATTTATTTTAATATTACGCAGATCAGATAGAATTATTTACATGTTTTTGCTAATTTCATTCATAAAATTGATTATTCTACTGACTCAAGTATTGTTCTACTTTTGATTACTTAATACTTAGAGCTTAGTGGTTACTCGAACTACAGTAAGCATAGTGTCGATGTTTGGCGAGTATCCAAAGTTCTAGTAAAGAAGGCATAGAAGGCTATATAAGGCAATCTCAGAATCGTTAATAGTGTGAAGTTTTATAAAAACGTGTGACAATTTTTATTTAAATACGAGGGTGATAATAAATTTTGTTCCTACACAGTACAGTCTAAAAAAGATACTTAATCAATATACGTTAACTGCATAAAATAAAGGTCACCAAGGTTATTAAAAAAAAAAATAACATACCATACGTACGCAAAAGAGGTGAATCGAAACGACACAACGCGACTATATCGATAATTAAATCGCAATAGTAATGTCGACCAACGAACGGGTGACGTTCTGTAACAACGTCCTTCATCATCACAAACCAGTATCACACAATTCCCTTTTAACACGAATCACTTTCCTCTATGTTGTTCTACATTGAATCCTGTAAAGAACGAAACGCCATCCGGAAATTAGGTCAGTCGGTGAGGTGAGATGACGTAGACAGACCGGTTTCGCTGTCGGTGGTCAGGGTTGTGACGTCACATACATCATCATCACTGTTCCAGCGGTGTATGTTGCATTTTTCTTGCGCTCATGTGACAACTCTGATCCCATTAGTTAGAACAAGGCATGCATCATCATCATCACTCTTCCAGCGGTGTATGTTGCAGTTTCCTTGCGCTCATGTTATATGTGACTGTGTCAACTGATCCCATTAGTTAGAACAACATGGTTAGTTACCTTTAACATTTACCTAAGTGTACCATTTGACGTTGCTCGTTATATCGTGGGTCGTGGGTTTATTCCAGCGTAATTAGGTTTGTTTGTTTTTATTAGCATCTATTAATCTAATAGAAAAGCGTTTAGTAAAACAACACCTGATGTTGCGGGCGGCTCGTTTGGCTCAGCGTTTCCACCTAGGAGTGGACCTTAAAAAAGAGGGTAGTATGCAATGTCAAAAGTTATCGGTTTTTTGGAACAGCCATGCTGTCAATAAAACGCAATATACCCATTTGCAGGGCTTAATTTCTAATTGAAAAGGAACCGGAACGCTTATAGTTTGTTCGCCTTCCATAATTTTGAACCAACCCCGCCAACGACCTTTATACAGTGCTTGTAGTAATGCACACACACACGTTTATAAATATATATTCTACCACAAGCACTTTATATGAGTGGACGAAGGAAGCTCAGAAGATTATTTTCTTTGTATTGGGGTCTGATTACCTGGGGGACACTCATCAGTGAAAAACTCGCATTCATACAAGTGAATGAATATTTTGCAATTTTCAAAGACAAGTTCCGTTCCCCGTGTACATAATGGGAATTCACGAATTTTTAAATCATGAGGAAAACAGTGTGTGAGACTGAGATTTAAAATAATAGCGGAACGCGCGTTCCCGTTTCAGAAAAGGAACCGGAACTGCGTTCCGGTCCGTTCCGGCTCAAATTAAGCCCTGCCCATTTGTATACCGGCGTACGAAAAATTCGTTTATACAAAATAAAAAACTTTGAAAGATAATGTAATTTACAAACTTCATCGCATCAACAAAGATGTGCTCTATGTTCTCGCAATACAAAAACAGATAATAACCACCACAAATTCATAATGTTGGGCACTGTGTCAACGTAACCACCAATATAAACTACGCAAAATTAGCGTTTTAATCATATCTAAAAAATGATACACCACATCTAAAAAGTGAAAAACAGGCTCAATTTAGGTTTGTAACAGCTAAATACTATGTAAAAAATATGAATTGTCAATATATCGTAACTATCAGGGTTTGTACTTCAAATTTACGTTGTAATTAAGAGAAATAAACTTTTTTAAGCAGTTCTTTCACTTTTTCGATGTGTTGTTGCATTATTGAGATATGATTAAATTAAAACCCGTTATTTCGCGCGGATTTAATAATAAAAAATAAAAAAACTTTTGAACCATGCATAAGACTCTGTTTCAAGTGAACTCTTCGCAAGTATGTTTGTTTAATGTATTTTAAAGAAAATGTAAAATGCCTGCTCAATAGCTCCATCACGCATCATTATCCAGGCATATTGTAAGTATATGCGCACGTACTGCTGTTTTTACTTGCCGTCATTATTATCCATCTTTGCATTCATCAGGCGTAACAACTATTTCTTTTTTTGACGATAAAGTAAATTACGCAATAGCAGCAAAGCTATTTATCTCCATTATCAAGTACTCAACCAATTATCAATTATCATTAACAATTGCTCAAGGATTTAATTTGCACTCATGAGACAGTAGGCATATGCATATCAATTACTCAACCAATTATCAATCATCATTATCAATTACTTAAGGATTAATTTGCGCTTATGGCACAGTAGACATATACATATCAATTACTCAACCAATTATCAATTATCAATGTACATTATCAGTTGCTATTGCTCAAGGATTAAATTTGCAATTATGACACAGTAGCCTACATATGCCTAATTATTATTGAGAATCTCTTTTATTCTATGGTATTATTTCCTATATCGTTCTAGGTAAGGAAGTTGAATTTGTAGAATGGTTTCTCCAAACTTATAGTGTTATTAAATTTAATTACTACCTTATCATTCACTTCTAAATACTTGAAACTTTAACGATACATTCTATTCTTTGTTTGGTCTTAATAATGTTCATATTTTAACGAGTGGGCTATACGATCGCCTGTGTTTGGTACCAAGCGTCACCCTTGTACCTAGTGCCAGCTAGTACCGCAATAGACCGCAATTGTGTTCATTTTAAGAGCGTGAAATAACAGTTAAGCCATTTAAAACGAGATCGCGCAAATATTGGACACGTGTTTGATTTGATTGTAATCCACCAGAGCAGTTTCCACAATTAAACATTAATAATATGTCGGTGGTGTTATTGTAATGAATAAGACTTTCAGAAATGCTCAAGGGTTGTTAAACGAATTATATAAGACTTAATTACGTATTAAATAATTGTAAATATTTCAATTAATTGGCGTTTAAGATTATTTCTTGAGTGCTGCGGGTGTAAACGTAAAACATAATATGTTATCCCTATAATTCGTCCGTTCATTACTATTTTGTTTCTTTGTGTATGTTATCGTACTGTCTTCGTTTTTTTTTTTTTTTTAATAATAACTTCAAAATTTACTTTTATGAAAATAATATATTTAAATACCTGTTTACTTTCGGTCTAGTCAATGGTAAGAGCTGTGATTGTCCTGTAGGCACTTGGATTTATTTCTACATCCAGTATTGATGGACCAGACTGACTTCGTTTATTAATGATTTCTCCTTATTTGGGTGGGTGAATGAACAAAAACGTCATAGTATATTTATTTTTAAAAGTAGGTAAAATTTCTCAGGTTTGTCCGTCTCACTCATTTATTGATGAGTCTGATAACAGACGTCGTCTCATCTTGGAAAGATGATGTAATAATCATTGTGATTGTTCATTTACGTATAACGAGGCCAGAGAATGTTGAAGAATATGGTGTTCAACAGAACCTTGTTCACCTATTTAAACACCTGACATGATTGGCTATGGATTGAGCGATATAGAAGTGACCACGAGATATATGAGCGTCATCACCAGTCTGAAGGTTGCTGCACTGTACTGACAGAAAACTCGGTTTTGCTGCTCGGGCTGTCATGCGTCCATATGACCTTCGTTCACGATGGCACGCGATGTCAAGGACATATTATTATGTTGTAATTGTAGATTATTATCATTATGGTTAAAGCCAAGGGGACACAAACCGTGGTTAGTGACCACTACCGTTGTATATCTGTAGTAGAGATTTGCCCATTCTAATTATGATTTCTGGGTTTTATTACGCTTATGTTGGTTATATAACGGTAGTTGATATGCTACAATGCCACACGATAGTAATGCCTAAACCAGGTTTCGAACCAGAAGCAATTAACAATAATTTATCGGACCGAAACCTAATCGGCCACGGTCGTGGTTATGTCAATTATTTATGTATTTTTCTGTGCCGCAGTGATAATTATTTTCTAGTTGGTAACGACATGTGTAAAATTTCACATTTATAAGGTACCATCCGTCCTACGTATTAAAGACTCAAATAGATAGACTTGAAAGACACGCAGTTTGAAATGTGAGAATCTTTGCAGTACTTAAAGAAAAATCGAGGCGATTACACAAAGTTGTTGATGGATAGGTAAAACGACTATTTTGCAGTGCGATTGTCACTTCTAGATGTTGTCCGATGCGCTTTTCATCCGCTTGTAGTTGATCAACGGAACGTTTTATTGTGTCATTTACTTATGAGGAAAAGGCGCCTTTAGACTGGAGCACCTTTGTTAGATTCCTCGAACACTGTGATTAAAATTGCATTTTTTAAGTGGGCTGTAAAACGCCGCTTATTTCAAAGTAATGTCACAGAAGTGGTAAGCTTCGCGAGTGGGTGCTAACGGACTTTTTGCCAGGCTATTCCTGTGTAATGGGAGGAAGTGCCCCATTAATGGAATAGCCGCCACTCTGGTTAATGAACGTCATAAGCGATAGAGAAGAGTCCATGATTTGATCGGTTTGCTGATTATACACTATCGCTACCGCGCTCAGCTTTGGTGTCTTTATACTCTTCATTCGCACGGTAGCACTTACCCAATGAATATTCACCATTATGTTTTATCCGCCTAAATATATAAATAGGATTAAGAAAATGAATGAATTAATAAGATGAAGTGGAGGTTGTGGAGTTGATGATCTATCAATGATTTTAATCGAAAGCGAATCATTACAAGGATTCCTCTCAATTTCACTGATCGTTTTCTTCTCACTTTTTGATATTAATAAAACGTTTTAAAATTCCTTTCAATCACAACATTGATTTTAATTTTACATGCGCAGTTTGACATGTTTGTGTGTTCATTATCAACACTCCAGCCAGTTGGAAATACTGGTAGACAATTGTTTTAGTTGTCTCTGTTTGCCTTTGTCGGATCAAGTCCTTTATGAACATTATCTTAGTGCAACCATATTTTTGGTTGGCTTAGCTATTGAACTTGCTGTACCATTCAAAATATAACAACGCTACGCAAGTACATTGTAATATATTTAGTTACAAATCTAGAACGTTTCAAATCTTCAAAGAATTGAACATCCTGAAATATGATAATTTAACGAATAATTAAATTGTTTCATCCTGTGTTCCAGGATGACCTGTGGTATGGCCAGTGGTTCTTATCCCGTGCCTTTGATTCGGGCCCATCCACCGCCAGATAGTGGGGGGCATGAGCCCCCTGCGCCCACCCCGCCCCCTAGACGCAACAAGATGACCACGCTGGGCATTCCTCACAGACACCATCATGACCACGACAGGTAGGAACACACTTGTATGTTGTAGGGGTTGTGACCCCCCCCCCCCTCCCATACACCGCCAGACAGTGGAGGGCATGAGCCCCCTGCGCCCACCCCGCCCCCTAGACGCAACAAGATGACCACGCTGGGCATTCCTCACAGACACCATCATGACTACGACAGGTAGGAACACACTTGTATGTTGTAGGGGGTGTGACCTCCTCCCCCCCCTCCCATACACCGCCAGACAGTGGGGGGCATGAGCCCCCTGCGCCCACCCCGCCCCCTAGACGCAACAAGATGACAACGCTCGGCATTCCTCACAGACACCATCATGACCAAGACAGGTAGGAACACACTTGTATGTTGTAGGGGTGTGACCCCCTCCCCCCCCCTCCCATACACCGCCAGACAGTGGGGGGCATGAGCCCCTTGCGCCCACCCCGCCCCCTAGACGCATTAAGATGACAACGCTGGGCATTCCTCACAGACATCATCATGACTACGACAGGTAGGAACACACTTGTATGTTGTAGGGGTGTGACCCCCCCCCCTCCCCTCCCATACACCGCCAGACAGTGGGGGGCATGAGCCCCTTGCGCCCACCCCGCCCCCTAGACGCATTAAGATGACAACGCTGGGCATTCCTCACAGACATCATCATGACTACGACACGTAGGAACACACTTGTATGTTGTAGGGGGTGTGACCCCCCTCCCATACACTGCTAGATAGTGGGGGGCATGAGCCCCCTGCGCCCACCCCGCCCCCTAGACGCAACAAGATGACAACGCTGGGCATTCCTCACAGACACCATCATGACTACGACAGGTAAGAACACACTTGTATGTTGTAGGGGATGTGACCCCCTCCCCCCCCTCCCATACACCGCCAGACAGTGGGGGGCATGAGCCCCCTGCGCCCACCCCGCCCCCTAGACGCAACAGGATGACCACGCTGGGCATTCCTCACAGACATCATCATGACCACGACAGGTAGGAACACATTGTATGTTGTAGGGGGTGTTACCCCCTCGCCCCCCCCCCCCCGTACACTGCCAGACAGTGGGGGGCATGAGCCCCCTGCGCCCACCCCGCCCCCTAGACGCAACAAGATGACAACGCTGGGCATTCCTCACAGACACCATCATGACTACGACAGGTAGGAACACACTTGTATGTTGTAGGGGTTGTGACCCCCCCCCCCCCCCGTACACTGCCAGACAGTGAGGGGCATGAGCCCCCTGCGCCCACCCCGCCCCCTAGACGCAACAAGATGACAACGCTGGGCATTCCTCACAGACATCATCACGACCACGACAGGTAGGAACACACTTGTATGTTGTAGGGGTTGTGACCCCCCCCCCCCCCCGTACACTGCCAGACAGTGGGGGGCATGAGCCCCCTGCGCCCACCCCGCCCCCTAGACGCAACAAGATGACAACGCTGGGCATTCCTCACAGACACCATCATGACCACGACAGGTAGAAACACACTTGTATGTTGTAGGGGTTGTGACCCCCCCCCCCCCCGTACACCGCCAGACAGTGGGGGGCATGAGCCCCCTGCGCCCACCCCGCCCCCTAGACGCAACAAGATGACAACGCTGGGCATTCCTCACAGACACCATCATGACCACGACAGGTAGGAATACACTTGTATGTTGTAGGGGGTGTGACCCACCCCCCCCCCGTACACTGCCAGACAGGGGGGGGCATGAGCCCCATGCGCCCACCCCGCCCCCTAGCTGCAACAAGATGACGACGCTGGGCATTCCTCACAGACACCATCATGACTACGACAGGTAGGAACACACTTGTATGTTGTAGGGGTGTGACCCCCCTCCCATACACCGCCAGACAGTGGAGGGCATGAGCCCCCTGCGCCCACCCCGCCCCCTAGACGCAACAAGATGACCACGCTGGGCATTCCTCACAGACACCATCATGACTACGACAGGTAGGAACACACTTGTATGTTGTAGGGGTGTGACCCCCCCCCATACACCGCCAGACAGTGGGGGGCATGAGCCCCCTGCGCCCACCCCGCCCCCTAGACGCAACAAGATGACCACGCTGGGCATTCCTCACAGACACCATCATGACTACGACAGGTAGGAACACACTTGTATGTTGTAGGGGGTGTGACCCCCCCGTACACCGCCAGACAGTGGGGGGATTAGCCCCTTGCGCCCACCCCGCCCCCTAGACGCAACAAGATGACAACGCTGGGCATTCCTCACAGACATCATCATGACCACGACAGGTAGGAACACACTTGTAGGTTGTAGGGGTGTGACCCCCCCCCGTACACTGCCAGACAGTGGGGGGATTAGCCCCCTGCGCCCACCCCGCCCCCTAGACGCAACAAGATGACAACGCTGGGCATTCCTCACAGACACCATCATGACTACGACAGGTAAGAACACACTTGTATGTTGTAGGGGTGTGACCCCCCCCCGTACACTGCCAGACAGTGGGGGGCATGAGCCCCCTGCGCCCACCCCGCCCCCTAGACGCAACAAGATGACAACGCTGGGCATTCCTCACAGACATCATCATGACCACGACAGGTAGGAACACACTTGTATGTTGTAGGGGTGTGACCCCCTCCCCCCCGTACACTGCCAGACAGGGGGGGGCATGAGCCCCCTGCGCCCACCCCGCCCCCTAGACGCAACAAGATGACCACGCTGGGCATTCCTCACAGACACCATCATGACTACGACAGGTAGGAACACACTTGTATGTTGTAGGGGTGTGACCCCCTCCCTCCCCCCCATACACCGCCAGACAGTGGGGGGCATGAGCCCCCTGCGCCCACCCCGCCCCCTAGACGCAACAAGATGACCACGCTGGGCATTCCTCACAGACACCATCATGACTACGACAGGTAGGAACACACTTGTATGTTGTAGGGGGTGTGACCCCCCCCCCCCCGTACACTGCCAGACAGGGGGGGGCATGAGCCCCCTGCGCCCACCCCGTCCCCTAGACGCAACAAGATGACAACGCTGGGCATTCCTCACAGACATCATCATGACTACGACAGGTAGGAACACACTTGTATGTTGTAGGGGGTGTTACCCCCTCCCCCCCCCCCGTACACTGCCAGACAGTGGGGGGCATGAGCCCCCTGCGCCCACCCCGCCCCCTAGACGCAACAAGATGACAACGCTGGGCATTCCTCACAGACATCATCATGACTACGACAGGTAGGAACACACTTGTATGTTGTAGGGGGTGTTACCCCCTCCCCCCCCCCGTACACTGCCAGACAGTGGGGGGCATGAGCCCCCTGCGCCCACCCCGCCCCCTAGACGCAACAAGATGACAACGCTGGGCATTCCTCACAGACATCATCATGACTACGACAGGTAGGAACACACTTGTATGTTGTAGGGGGTGTTACCCCCTCCCCCCCCCGTACACTGCCAGACAGTGGGGGGCATGAGCCCCCTGCGCCCACCCCGCCCCCTAGACGCAACAAGATGACAACGCTGGGCATTCCTCACAGACACCATCATGACTACGACAGGTAGGAACACACTTGTATGTTGTAGGGGGTGTGACCCCCCCCCCCCCGTACACTGCCAGACAGGGGGGGGCATGAGCCCCCTGCGCCCACCCCGCCCCCTAGCTGCAACAAGATGACCACGCTGGGCATTCCTCACAGACACCATCATGACTACGACAGGTAGGAACACACTTGTATGTTGTAGGGGGTGTTACCCCCTCCCCCCCCCCCGTACACTGCCAGACAGTGGGGGGCATGAGCCCCCTGCGCCCACCCCGCCCCCTAGACGCAACAAGATGACAACGCTGGGCATTCCTCACAGACATCATCATGACTACGACAGGTAGGAACACACTTGTATGTTGTAGGGGGTGTTACCCCCTCCCCCCCCCCGTACACTGCCAGACAGTGGGGGGCATGAGCCCCCTGCGCCCACCCCGCCCCCTAGACGCCACAAGATGACAACGCTGGGCATTCCTCACAGACACCATCATGACTACGACAGGTAGGAACACACTTGTATGTTGTAGGGGGTGTGACCCCCCCCCCCGTACACTGCCAGACAGAGGGGAACATAAACCCCTGCGCTAAGGTGACAAAGCAAGGTATCATCCTCCTTTCATATCGGCCAAAATTCTATCTAAATTCATTATAAATAATTTTAAATGGCAACTAAAACGTTTTACGGGTTTATTAAAGCAAAAATAGATTATTTTTATGATAAAATCATTTTTTTTTTTTTTGCAACAAATTGTTGCAATTAATTATCAGGAAGGTTTGATGATGTTGAATGCAACACCGTGGTGTATCACCTACGAACAACACCCGTTGCGACGCGGACACGGCCACGGTCGACAGCTGGGTTGAAAATCCAATTACCGACAATCTGTACACGTATAACTCTGCGCTTTGCACACATTTCAAACCAGTCTGTCGCGAGGGTGGGAAATTAGTCGGCGCATTAGCGGGACACTCGTCGGGGAAACTTTGCTAAAACCAGAAGTTGATTGTGAGATGAAAATGTGCTTCAAGATCTCGAGCTTTCTACTTTTTTAGTCATCCCGGTCGATGTCTATTGGGAAAATACTTCCCAAATAGGAAAAAAAAAACGTTGAAAATACGATGTAGAGAATTCAAATAGGTCTCTAACGACGACAAGATTTTTCAGACGAAGCTTAACTCAAGAAGAAGAAGATTAAAAGAACATTGTTTTTCTTAAAAGCATTTGATTTCTTCCTGGTGATGTTGGGAACTTTTGTTCCATTTGCGGTAGTATTGAACAATATTGGGCTTTTACACTTTTTGATCCTTTTGAGCTTATCTCTATACACAGTTCTTTGCACATTCTTATTGGTTGGGTAAAATTAAACTAATAGTCACTTAAATAGAATTTTTCATAATATGTAACTCAACTGACGCAAGGGCAGTTTTAAAGTGCAAACATAGAAATAAAAAAAAAGGTTTCTAAAAAAAAATACATGAATTCACAAAACGACCCACTTCAACAGATATTAACAGGCACCGAGTGGTGTTACCAACCTCACAACATTCACCGTTTTGATGTCTGTTTTATTTATAAACAAATGCTCTCATTTCTTGTAGATATTGTAATAAGATTAATAACTAATGGCGAATGACTAAAGCCTCTTGACTTTTGACTATTGACTAAGGACTAAATGACTAATGACTGTTGAGTATTGACTTTACAGTACTGACTTAGCACTATAATGATATATAGCTATTGACTATTGACTAATGACTAGGGACTAAGGACTTTTGACTAATGATTAATAGTTTGCTGAGCGTGAATGGTACTCGTACTGTTCACAATGTGCGTCTGTACAATCATTGGCTACTACTTCTAAGGCCCGGTTTCACCAGCATTGATTTTTGTCGAGTTCAGCTTGAACCTGAATGTTACCAATTAGACAAATAATAACTTCTACCTATTTAATTTCTCACATATCTCGCATTTTTGTTGTTTTGGATACTTAAGTATTGTCACTGCGTGTTTATTGTTTACAGAGAGATGGAAATAATTTCTCAGAACGCCACTTATTTTTTTTGTAATACCATGAAGTTTAAAATAATCCATGTAAAGATTGGTATACATGTTTGTTTACTCATAGTACAGATGTATTTTTATGTCAAAATGATTAAACAAAAACTGCAAATGCATTGTTGGATAGAACCTTCGATGCCCACCGTTCAGATTTGTGATGATAATCTCCAAAGCAGTTCTGTCACTGCCTTCTGTACGTATTATGCACAAGCAGAGTACAAGTTATCCAGTAGGCAATGGCTAAACAGTTGACTGTAAATATCTTTGACATATTACCAATCTGAGAAAATCTTCCTTTAATATCCTTCATATTTGCCATTAACAGGATACAATTGCATGCAAATAGGATTTAAATGTGTATCTTGTTTCACATCATTACTGAAACTATCTGTAAATCGACGTATAAAGCAACACAATATCAATAAAACATTTCACTCTTCATGCAGGGGATTTTGCAGTTAAAAGTTGGTGCTAGCGTCGTTCAACTGAACTTGGCCAAAGTTGATCTTGGTGAAACCGGCCCTTAGGGCTGGTTTCACCAGCATTGACTTTTGTCGAGTTCAGCTTGAACCTGAATGTTACCAATTTGACAAAAATAATAACTTGTACCTATTTAATTTCTCACATATCTCGCCTTTTTGTTGTTTTGGATACTTAAGTATTGTCACTGCATGTTTATTGTTTACAGAGGGATGGAAATAATTTCTCACAATGCCACTTATTGCCTTTTGTAATACCATGAAGTGTAAAATAATCCATGTAAAGATTGGTGTACATGTTTGTTTACTCATGGTACAGATGTATTTTGATGTAAAAATGATTAGACAAAAACTGCAAATGCATTGTTGGATAGAACCCTCGATGACCACCGTTCAGATTTGTGATGATGATCTCCAAAGCAGTTCTGTCACTGCCTTCTGTACGTATTATGCACAAGCAGAGTACAAAGTTATCCAGTAGGCAATGGCTAAACAATTGACTGTACATATCTTTGACATTTATTACCAATCTGAGAAAATCTTTCTTCAATATCCTTCAAATTTGCCATTAACAGGATACAATTGCATGCAAATAGGATTTAAATGTGTATCTTGTTTCACATCATTACTGAAACTATCTGGTAATCGACGTATAAAGCAACACATTATCAATAAAACATTTCACTCTTCATGCAGTGGATTTTTCAGTTCAAAGTTGGTGTTAGTGTCGTTCAACTGAACTTGGCCAAAGTTGATCTTGATGAAACCGGGCCTTAGTTGTTTATAGTTGGTTGTTGCAGTCACGTGTTGTTGGATGTTTGTGAAACGGCACTGTGAGCGGTATGCACAATTACGACTACGTTCTTGAAGTATTAGAAGCCATTTTATTGGTTGTCACATAAAACTAAACATTATTCCAGAGCAAATGGGGATAGTCGACGGTCTTGTGATTTCCTCAGAAAACAAATGCTATCTTATGTCTTAATTGTGTGGAATCGCGAATTTAATTATTAGAATTTCAGAATCTTTAAATGTGCAGTTTTCTCATTGTGGTATGTTACCCTGATTATTGTGGTCTTCCTGAACAATGTCAACTCTTGGTTGTATAATTTCTTATAATTCTCGCCACCAAACAAATGATGTCCGTATTTCAGGGAGGCTGTCATGAAGGGACGGAGGGGGGGGGGGGGGTGTCAGAAAGTATAATCGTGTAATGTGTACGTCAGATGCAGCTATTGTAGGCCAATAGGGGCTAATGGGGTTGGAAGGAGAAGGGGGAGGGGGGGGGGGGTTGTTGGAGAGATTCCCCGCGAAACATTTCACTCACGGGGCTCAACGGCAGAGTAGGGGAGGGGATTTAAATTGTTTGACTTCCGTTGTTTTGAATAAATAAATCCTTTGTTCTTCCCCTTATCAGTCCACTGGCTTCCATGCAGTAAAGTAGTATAAGTCTGCAATGAATATTATAGAATTTCATTCGTGCAATAAATTTTAACCTCCGCTAACTTGGTCACCATCAACGTAGATAAGGGTTTTAGCAGAGTCGATAAAGAAGTTCTTCCTCTGGTTTTAGCAAGACAAGATCCTCCGTGAAACTGTTTGTAAACTCGTCAAAAATACATTACCAGTTTTCTCAAGCGAAGATCACTCGATTTCGAGCACGATATTGGTTGGTGACGCAAAAAAGAGGAGTGGGGGAAGAGAGAAAAAAGCAGCTTCGAACAAAATGAAATAGCTTTAAGATTTGCGCTGCTTATAATTCCTCTCTGTCCATCTTGTAGAGTTTAAGAGAGTCGTACTTTTCATCTGTAAGTAGACTTAGTTTGACGCTTCCCTGCTGCTCCCCTCCATCGCTATGTGACCGTCCTTTACCTCCGTGTCAACCCGACAATCATGTCATATTTATTCATTTCTCATAATAGTATTTGTGAAGTTGAGGTTCGAAACGAGACATGTCCACCATAAACATTAAGAAGATTATCATAAAATTCTGCCTAGGCCAGATCCTTATAGAAAAATGTCCAAAACATTAAATATTAACCACATTAACTTAGAAGTTGAGGACAAAGTCTTGTACTTTTTAAAATTATAGTTTTTAAAGTATTTTAAACATAAGGGAACATGTCCAATTCACAAATAGAAAAGAAAAGAAATGTTCGATCAAAACAAGACATGTCCAAGTTTGCATTAGTGGGCAACTGGACATGATAACTTTTGATCGAACATTCAAATTTAAGCAGCTATTTTACCTGGACATGTTCATTTCTGATCAAAAATCGATTTAGTTCTAGATTATTACCACTAATTGATATGTAACACATTTTCGTAAAACTGTGGACATGTCTCGTTTTCAATCTCAACTCCACACTTATAACCAGTTATGTTTGTTATGCTGGGCGGTGGTCATATTACTAGGGAGTGGAGTTTCAAACTATGTCAAACTATGTCATATCTATACTCTAGACGTGCTGATCCTTCTTGATACCTTTACAAATAACACAACGTGTTCACAGAAATCTAAACGTTTCATGATGGAAACACAATAATAATAATTTTTCGTAGGAATACCCGTTATAGGGTGCACATCAGCTTTACTTGATGTGCCCCTCTTCAGATGACTAAGGCCCGGTATTACAACGCCCGGCTAAATATTCAGACCACCGCTTACTTGTTTTCTCCATGGCAACCGCCAATCAGAAGCGTGGTTTCAAAGGAGAAAACAAGTAAGCGGTGGTATAAAACATTTAGCCGGGCGTTGTAATACCGGACCTAACTAGGTTATTATCGTGTTTGGATAGCTGGGAAGGAATGTCCGAGGGCTGTTATTAGGATTATTAGGATTCAATCCCAGCACTTAAAGGCATTAAGACTGAAGAAAACCTCGAAAAAACCTTCAGTCATGATTGCCGGTGGCCGGAATCGAATCGCGACCTCCCGAATTATAGTCTCGCGTCTTACCGTTGAGCTATACCTCTATCAGTAGGAAACACATGTTTATCGTCACTACTGTGCACGTTACTATGACAAGATAAGACATAGCTACACGCTTGTCTGCACTGCACTTAATTGCATGCTCAAATTAAATGCATTAACCGAATACATGCAGATAAGAAACCACTAAGGAGCGTTCGGAAGTAGCATTTTACCGCTAGAACATGCGTCTAAACGTACACTTCTTACGTCTTAACCGGTAACAGGATTTCTCTCTAATTTTACGTCCGAGTATAAAAGTGTCAAATTGATGACTTTCATTACGAAAACACAAGATATTAATCTTGAAAGAGTACATAAAAAATTATTAAATATGTAAATTTGTACACAATGTAGTTTCAGGGTGTAGGAATGTATATATTTTATCATTTTTATTATACTTTTTCAAGATTAATATCGTGTGTTTTCGTAATGAAAGTCATCAATTTGACACTTTTATATTAGGACGTAAAATTATAGAGAAATCTTATTATGAGTTTAGGCGTGAGGAGTGTAGTTTAGACGCATGTTTTAGCGGTAACATGACTACGTCTGAACGCTCTTAATAAAGGAGACTACAATGTGGCTTGTTGGTAGACCATTGGAGACTGTTGAGGCACCGAATAAACAGTTTAATACATCTTTCGCCTTGTACGTGGGAGACCGTGTTCTCACGTGATCTACTGGGTTGGCGGGCATTTTAAACAGCTGCTATTATGGATGTGTGAACTAGGCAACGAGTGGTGTTGGAACACAACATGGGTAACCCGGCACCTCCACCATGAAGTTGGCACCACTTCACCTGCGTAATGAGAGGCCCCCAGTGGTAAGGTATACCGAGTGTCTCGTAAGCTTACAGCTGTTTCGAGGTATTATCACTTGAAAGTACTAAATAATATGTAATTTTAAAATAACCCAATACTAACCTATTCGTTTGATATGAAAATGAATGTGAAAATGAACATGAAGATTTCGATGAAGATTTCTATGCCATAAAGACGCCAAACTTTAAGGTTATATGTGGTTAATAACAATAACAATTTTTGTGTTGTCTTTTTTTTTTGTATTGATATTCTCAAATGTGCCTCGCTTTGTTTACCTTTTTCAAAAAGCTTTTCTTATGCACAGTAAATGAAGTTTGGAAAAACTGTACCTGCGACAGTTTTTGTTGTATGACTGTTTCGTGAAACGGTACCGGTTTTATACCAGCGGACGAAAACATTCGTATACACGTAGATGTTAAATATATCGTTTTTTGTATTTCATTTGATAAACAATGGTATGTTCAAGTATACCACAAAAGCATGAATCTTCACACTTTTATCTTGAAGAGAGCAAGTAGTTTTACGTAGCGTTAATGTAAAACGTAATATATTGCGATGGTATGAGTTTTCCAACATTTCTAGTAATTTTATTTACATTGTATTAAAGGAGAGCCCATTTAAGATTCACTCTTCAGTCTCTGCTTTATGGTGATCTCGTTCAAGCGCCTGGATAGCTTTAAACCACGCTTTATTGAAACTACTCCTGCCTATAATGCGATGACGTAGGCCAACCTTTGTGAATGCCAGTCAGCTGTGCGCGCCTCCCACTACACAGGTGCGGGTGACAGTTGAGGGGCCTGCCCGAATGCTTCACCCACGCTCGCGTTAGAGGAAATAATGTACAACCGTCTGTTCAGCTACGCTCAACAGGCAGGTATGTCTTCTTTCTCGTTCACGCCATACGAAGCGTTCTACATAGATGTTAGTAAATCTATCTAGTTATTGATGGCCAACGATAAAGTGATAAGTTTGAGAGCAGGAAATGCTTTCCTGAAGTCTTTCAAATGAGCTGTCAATACTATACACTAATATTAAAATTGTGCGGAATTGAGTTTGTTATGTATCAAGAACGGTACAGAACAATGAAAGCTGTAACACTGCTGTTTGGCGTATTCTTCAGAAAACCCATTACAGGTTCCATGCGATTTGTTTGTAGTAAAAATTATGCTGATACTCTCAAAAGATCATTTTTTTACACACTTCACACGCTGTTTTATTCACAACATTAAAAAAATATATAAATTGTGGTTTGTTAAATTGGGGTTAATTGATTTTGTTTGTAGTTAAACGACCACGTGTCACGGTCAGTTACAATACGAGTCAGTGAATGACAGACAATAAAACCATCTATGGTGTGTGCGGGATTTGTACCACGGATTAGTACAGCTTGGAAACCGTTGAGGTAGGTCAAAATCTAAAACTAGAACACAATTACCGTGGTTAATTAGACTTCCGAGTAATTGGCCGACAAACTAGTGTAAACGTTGTTTTTCCGGGATTAGTTTGAGTGTTTCGAGTGCGGTTGTATACTAACTTTGGCCGTGACATAGCTTTCAATATTGACTCTCGTGGTCGTCCCTCGTAATACATATTATAGTGCCCAGGTGGAGTGTATAGCTCTGTAGGTGACCCATATCATATCGGTTGTCTCGCTAACATCACTCACAAGTCACAACCCACACATAGAACAGATACTATTTTAGTTTTATTTCTAGGTAGTTTCAGTATACTCTGCAAGTTGTAATGACATATGTATTTATGTTACATTCAGTTTTACAAATTGTTTATTGTATTGTGTTATTTCATTAATGTATGGTTTTATTTATTTCATTCGGTTTTATAATTATAAGGGCGACAATCAGTAAGAATCGGGAATGCTTATATTACAGACAAATAAAAACGCATGTAACAACTATAGTATTTACACGTTCAGTATATAGTATGGAATAAACAAACTTATGAAACTTTCTGAGTAAGGAAACGAAAATTAGTCAATTACTAACTGGTTGAGGATGAATAATGTACTAAGTCACGGTTATGTTTTATTGAAACGTATTTTTAAACAAATATTGGTTTTGGAGTAACAATAATCAATATACGTATTTATTTAATTATTGTATACAGTATTATTTATACACAACTGGTTTTCTGCTGCTCGTTTAACGGTGAAAATTATACCAACACTAAAGAATTAAAACAAAAAAATAAAAATTCATACACAATGTTGTTAGAGGTAGGCCTTTAATTGAAAAAAATATGTTGTACTAGTACTAGATGATTTCAACTTAAGATTATTTGAATGATGAGTACGACGTGCGCCGAACATGCAATACACAGTTTACTTCACTTCAATAATGTTTCAAAACCCTTCCACGTGTTTACACATGTGTCTATTACGATTCTCTAGAACGAACATTGCGTCAAAGACTTTAGAACTGTAATAAATACAAATCTTACCTTGTGCATAAAACTCATTTGTTCTGAAAAAATATATTACATTGTGAATTGTTTGTCGAGAGTTGCGAGGAATGTTGATTAAAAACTTTGCTGCGAGATGAAACTTCTGGAATAAAGTGCATTCTAAACGCTCTACCAATCATTGTGCAGAGCCAACATTTGTCTTTCTCTCCAGCTGTGATACCCTGTGGCTGTGGGGTACGAGTCTCGTGCTTCTAAAGCAGGAGGATCTGGGATTGATTCCTGGTTCGGGATGGGACTGTTTGACCTAGATCTATCTATGTGGTACTATGAAACGGTGACTATGAAGTCGTCGTAACAACGAGGTACTTAATAAATGAACACTGTAGGACTTACACAGTTAAAATTTGTCCGATGCTTTTTAACATCACGTCACGCAATATTTCGACAGCTGGTCTGCTGTCATCATCAGGCACGACTCCGACGACGATGACAGCAGAGCAACTGTCGAAATATTGCCTGACGTGATGTTGAATAGCATCGGAAAATCTAAACTGTGTAAGTCCTACAGTGTTTTTTATTACATATTGTCCAGTTAACTAGAGTGTTTTTTTTATAATTGACGAGGTACTTAATATGGTGTGAACCTTGGGCTCGCTACTGAAAATGTGGTTTTGTAGCCGAGAGGCCAAGGCAAAAAATTTAAATGTGTCTAAGGGGATTGGTGTGGCCAGAAAACCACTCTGAGCATCCGGCGTGCAGTACTCTCGTACTACTCAAATTACTTCCATCAAAATCCAAATATTTCGGTTCTATGTGGACAAAAATACGTAAAACTAAACTGTAGTGTTATGAAGAAAGAGTTTTTGTTAGATTAATTCACAGATTATTTTTTTTCCAGTTTCTAAACTTCCCCAAAGTTTTTCATTTTTAGTAACTTTTAGTCCCTGATTAAAGATTGTTTGTGTCCGAACTAGCTAAAATTTAAACAAAATCGCATTGTACGTTTCATTGTGTACAGTATCATTGTGAATATGAATACAAAGTATAAGAGCGATCAAAATTAATAGTATAGAAATGAGATGATAGTACGAATGCTCTGCAAATCACACATTTGGCTCTGATTGCTAAGGGTTTGATTGCTCAACTCTGAGTTGGTCGTTTGAGAAACAAGCCACTTAAATGCGTTGTCTTTTGCGGGTTACACAAAACGTAAATCATCAATACATCATCTTTTCATAATTAGTAATTTCTTGTTAGGTTGGAATTCAAAGTCGGCCCCTACACCTAGGGGCACCCATTGTTGCTATGGATTTGTTTCCCTAATGGGAAATAACATGCAAACAATTGATAGCTTGGTAACAATGGGCGCCCCTAGGTGTAGGGGCCGACTACGAATTCCAACCTAATGTGTTAGGTCGAGTTGATATGTATGCATGTTTTTGGTTTTCAAATAAATGCTTATGCTGCCGCATCGTCCCGCCAGAGTGGTAAATGTCGTTAGTCGATGTTTGCATCTCTTGCTTTAGCAGTATTGTTGCACTAGTTGAGACTAGACTAGTCGCACTCTCGAAGGCTGTCCTAAGAAGACAAGACAACACTTTACAATGCCTTGACAGTCTTCGCCAATACTAATTGTTGACACAATTAAAGACTGATTGTGTAGTTGGGACTCGAAAACTCATTAAGCATTTCCGAGAAATGTGTTGAGTTTCCGAGAGTTGAACCTGTAGCCGGCCGTATTTTAAATAATGAATGAGACATAAATACAATGATTAGAACATCGTAGAGGGTGAAAGAAATGTCATGTGTCATTTCAGGTGTATTCATATTTTTTTGTAGGAAATCTGCCTTCAGGTGACAAACTGGATAGTGAGTAATTTGGAATAGTTGGAAACGAATGTTCGACGGGTGTTAGTATGACTCAACTCCAGCATTCAGCTTGTGACTGAGGAAAACTTCGGGAAAACCATTCTGTCAAGACTGCCAGTGGCCGGTATCGAAATGGCGACCTCTCGAATTATAGCCTTGTGTGCTACGCACTTAGCCATCTCTATTTTCCAGGTACATGATAAATAAATAAATAAATAAATAAATAAATAAATAAATAAATAAATAAATAAATAAATAAATAAATAAATAAATAAATAAATAAATAAATAAATAAATAAATACATAAAAAATAAATAAATAAATAAATAAATAAATAAATAAATAAATAAATAAATAAATAAATAAATAAATAAATAAATAAATAAATAAATAAATAAATAAATAAATAAATAAATAAATAAATAAATAAATAAATAAATAAATAAATAAATAAATAAATAAATAAATAAATAAATAAATAAATAAATAAATAAATAAATAAATAAATAAATAAATAAATAAATAAATAAATAAATAAATAAATAAATAAATAAATAAATAAATAAATAAATAAATAAATAAATAAATAAATAAATAAATAAATAAATAAATAAATAAATAAATAAATAAATAAATAAATAAATAAATAAATAAATAAATAAATAAATAAATAAATAAATAAATAAATAAATAAATAAATAAATAAATAAATAAATAAATAAATAAATAAATAAATAAATAAATAAATAAATAAATAAATAAATAAATAAATAAATAAATAAATAAATAAATAAATTCACATTTAAAGTCTACCCACTCAGTAATTAAACTGATTTGCAGTGGGGGACTTTAATTTAAAGTGACTAAACCAGCCCTGTAGGCTTCGAACACCATCGACGAGTGAGCGAAAACCAATCAAAGATCGATATTTCAAATACGAAACATATGAATCAGTGATTGGACAGTGCGAACACCTGCGGACAAATGCCAGAATCAACAAGGCCGATTCAGAACAACTTTGAATTTATTGAGTGCTTCGTTGCTATAGGACGGCTCCAAAGTCACCGTTTACTTATTCTTAAGACAAGATGTAATGGAATTGAATCCACATTAGAAGTTAAAAAACTTCTGCCTGAAGCGGGATGAACCCGGGACCTACAAACATTGAAATTATTTAAAAGGAATTGGCAATTAGTGAGAACCTTTAAAATGAAATAGTTATTATTGTGTGGCTACTAAATTAGTGAACAAAATATAAACAAAATAAAAAGGACAATATTAGTGAAAATGAATTTATTCGTATGCGTAACGTAAGTAGGCTACACATACATTTTCTTTCCTCAAACTATTGGTATCTGCGGACGGGGTTGGCGTATGGACACAAACCACCCATCTACCACAAAAGCCCCTTTGTAATCTTTGAAAGCACCATCACAACAACTAGCATACAAAGGCACGTTTTATGCCGAATAGAGAAACATTATCCGTATACTCTGCTATTAAACACTTTTTCCCATGTATCGAATTAAGTATTTTATAAAAGTTAACAATAATTCATCACACTTCAAGCACATATATGTGCTTAAAGGTTGTTACATTATTTGTTTAATAATCTCGATAATAACAACTCAATTTCAGATATCCAGCATCCATCTCTTTCTATGAGCTTCTTGTGCGAAATAAACTTGCACTTACTCAACACTTACTCGTGCAGATTTCGACGCTCGATTCCGGTTTACTTGTTACCTACTCACGTTATACACACAACAATATACCCAAGTTTACGCCGTAATGAGCCACTTTCAGCCACGGTTCCATGTTTGTTCACGGGGACCAATATTACTTCACACCAGGCTCGACTAGAACATTGATCATTCTATTGATCATTCTACGCACGAAACAATAACACATAAGAAGGATAGGCCTACTCGTTATCCTATAGTCGAACTGAGCACATTTACAGTTTTACACCCCCAAGAGTAACTACTCTGCGTCGTGAAGGACATACACTCTCGCATATTGTATACATATTGTGTATGCAAGTGTTAGTTAGTGCAAATTAATTTGCATAGTCTTCTATATTGCAAGGTCCATTTTGATATTTACAATTAACTGGTGGTATTTTCAGAAAGTTGATGTAGCTCAGTTCTGTGCGCAACACAATACAATCACTAATATACTCTATGGAGACAGGATGCAATATTTTGTATACTTGCTAAAAGGCGCCTTGAAGGTATCCGATGAAATAAATAAAACAAACATCATGGCTTATTATTAAAACCATATTCGACAAATAAATGTGTTGTGTCGTATGTTTTGTAGTGGATGTTTACAACTTTTTTAGGTGTAGTCAACGTAATTATTTTGATTCATTCGGAAGGTTTGGGTATATTTTTATTTGTATAATCTTAGGTCACATCGCTCGTTTTTGTTCTTGTTTTTCATATTTTGTTATGTTTATCAATTACCTTGAGAATGGTCAGGAAGAACTGGCCGAAACGTTGGTATTTTTAAACAAATAATTACCCTACATGGATTAAACCTGAAGAAATAATATGTTTAACATAGGCCTACATATTGTGTTTATTCACCGTATTCGGTGCAGACGAGGAGGTTACATATGATATATGGACGATCAAAACATTGCATGGGATGGCTGAGGGTTCAGTTGTAAGTAGACCTTAGTCAGGATTGTTGATTTTGGGTATCTAACACGTGAATTAATATCAATACTCGTCAACTGCTCGGCAGTCCAGGTTAGTGGAGGAACCTATTCATAGGTTGCACGTACGTCACATCTGTGCGCGTGGCGGCCACATTTGTGATCAAACTTTGACGTTGCCATGAAGAAACAATTGAAGGCTGTTGTGGTAGAACACAAAAATGTTTAGTTCTTAAAAATTCAGCGTATTTTTTGAATAAAATTCGTATGTGTCGTTATATTTATTTTTTCTATTACTTATGTTTACTTTTTAAATTCTAGGCTTATTTATCGAATTTGAATAGTATTTGCCTATGATCTAGGAGTGGTCCTCATCAATTGTGTCGCAATCATGGCCGCTGTGACGTCACGTGGGAACTATGAATATATGACTGGTCAAAGTTACACCGTCCTTTCGGATGGGACGTAAAGCCGATGGTCCCCTTGGTACTTTTCGACAGAGGCTAGCTACGTGCCGGTACCAGGCTTTCCCTCCTCCCTTCTTCATTATCATTTATCAATCATCACTCATCTGGCTAAAGAGGGCATTGTGCCCAACACTGACCTTAATTGCATTAAAGTAAAGTATCAATATTAAAATTTGCGTTGGAAGTCGGGTATCGCCGCGTCCATTGATAAAAAAAAACTTGACGTTTCGGGCCGATTGTACGGTCCATCGGAATTAATTCTTGAAGAGTGCACACACAGAACAAACCTACTGAATCCTGTGCTCGTCTGCGTATCGCGAATTACCAACGGGTGGAGTTCAGAGTCGAATTAAGTAAGTGATTTGTTTAGGGTTGCTATGAAGTTTGTTCTTATGGAAAAAACATGTAATAAAACAATTCCATAGCAACAAATCCTGAACTTAACTTGACACATGATGCAAAGTCAAGTGTTAAGTCAAGTACAGGATTTGTTGCTATGGAATTGTTTTATTACATGCTATTTTCCATAAGAAGAACAAACTCCATAGCAACCATAAACAAATCACATACTCAACTCGACTCTGCATTCCGTGCTACCGCTGAGCCACCTCTGTCGGTAAACACCTCGTTGTAACCGAATGTGAACGATCATGCACAGCTCGTTCTCCAGACATCTTCGAGTGCGATGCAGTCTGTATGCGTGGGAGAGGCTGGCGCTGTTTGCATACTCGGTGTGACTCACGCATGCAAACACTCAGCTTGAAAGATAACTAGACGCGCCGTGGTACTTAGTGCTGGCTGGCTCTTCACACGTTTGCAATCATATTATTTGCTTAGGAGTTATTATTCTTGAGGAAGTTCGTTATATAATCATAATTATTCTAGAACTCTTGATATTTATTATTTGGATCTGTTTACTTGGGAGCTTTTTGGTAATCTGTATGTTTATTTTATATGACTTTAAGACACAAATAGCTTTAGAACCATATTTATTTTCTGTTTCTCTCCAACAATGGGTACACTGGTTATTTGGAGTCTATTTTTTTTATTAAAAAATAACGTTTTCTTATTTTGTTTAACGTCAAACCTGTTCCTGTTAACGTATTACGAGGTGGAACATTCAACAATAAAATCTTGATCTGATTTTTAATAGGTGTTCTATCGTTATAATGTAGAGTTTGAAGGGTCAGTGGGACGGGAATATACGTTTGTATATCAAGCATCGCACAAGCAATAATAATAGAACATTTAGCACAAACACCTCTATCTATGCATTCTTGTATGTTAGGGTATCTTCTCTAAATAATTAGTGTCGACAAGAATCTATAATCGTTACTATTCTATTATATAGTGCTTTTGGAAATATTTTACCATAAATATCTCGCAAATACCCAAGTTAAAGTTTTTATGTTAGCTTTATATCCTCTTGTCACGGGGTGTCGGACTACTTCTACTTAAGTTTGAACTCTTCACGCTGTCCACTCACGTACTTGTAAATAAGAGAGCAAATAATAGAGGATGGATGGGCTAAGTCCCCTAGGACATTCAACAGAGAAGATTGCCCTTGCTCGAGAAGCTAAGAATAGAACAAAGATGATTGCAGTGAAAAACGTGACATCTTCTTCTTCTTCTTCTTCTTCTTCTTCTTCTTCTTCTTCTTCTTCTTCTTCTTCTTCTTCTTCTTCTTCTTCTTCTTCTTCTTCTTCTTCTTCTTCTTCTTCTTCTTCTTCTTCTTCTTCTTCTTCTTCTTCTTCTTCTTCTTCTTCTTCTTCTTCTTCTTCGTCTTGGTAATTCATGATAGGCGAGTCACTCTAACTAGAGACCTTCTAGCAGAGTGTTAATTATTAATCCTTGTCTGATTTCCCAAATATTCATGAAACGTGGGTGAAAGAAACATGGGCTATTTTTAAAGCATATGAGAGAATCTACAGTCGAGAAAACGGCGCACTGATATTTTTAAAGAAACCCCCATCCAAATTAACAATTAACCCCATTCGCGGTGGATCGTTGCTTTGGGTGTCAGCTCAAGACGTGTGCTAACAAGCAACCAAAGAATGTGGGTTCGAATCCTACAAAAGGAATCATTTGTTTGTCATTTATTTACTTCTTATCATTTGTCTCCATGTCTACCATCGTCTAGATTATACACATAAATAGGGAAACCACACACTAAAAGGATAAGGTCCTAATGCATAGTCCAGACTCAAGCCTTTCTCAACTCAGCCTCTCCTATCAGCCTCGCCCAACCACCAAACACGGAACGGTATTACCATGACTGTGGACGGCTCTGTGATTGGTGGCTTGGTGAGGCTGAGGAGAGGCTGAGTTAAGGAGGACTTGAGTGTGAACTATGCATTCGGGTCTAAAACTATAAAACTTAATATCAACTAATTCAAATGTATATTTATTGGAGAAACACTCCCGTGTGTACATTTTGTTGTAAACATAAACTATTCTTGTTGTGGAGTCTCTATGAATACATGATTGATTGTAGACATTCCTTGTCTTCACATGTGTGATGCGGCCCGATGATGATGAATACTGCAAGGAGATAAGTGTACATACAACATGCTTCTCCCGTGTTTCAAAGCGGGTGACATTCAGATATAACACGAGTTTCTCTACAAAATTGTAACTTAGCTTCATTAATGATGTATTCAAAGTCTGTGGTGCGACTATACCCGACTATACATATGGAATGTTTTGTACGGAATACTGTTGGCTGTGTGAATATTGTACATTTAGATGGAGATTGAAAACTTCAACCTCCCACATATATTGCAGTTTGTACTGGAATTTACTGTCAGATTTGTAGGGAAACTTGTATACACAAGGTGAAGGGTGTGATTTTACGGTGTGATACACGATCGATCACACTTGGGATCGGGTTGTTCAAATCATGTATCAACAATCACAATAACAATGAATAGCAGTGTAACAATAGTTTATTCGGTACGCTTCGTTTTTATGTACGGTATATTTCCGTTTGAGAATAACTCTGAATAGTGGGTTGCGAGTGTGTAATAGAATTATTATGTCGCCGTCCTTGTTTCATGTTCAAGCTGTATGTCAAACTACCCTGCGGAACCCCATTTCAGTCAGTTCAAATTGTCAAAAACTAAACCAAAGTATGTCATTTCACAGAGAATTTATCGTTTTTTCTTATGAATGTTTCTCTGTTCCTGTAAATACTTTCATAAATCAGATAATTTGAAAAACAGAAATATTCATTAGAACTGAGAAATATTTATAAGAAAGAGCATTCATTTTCTATGGAATTACATATTTTGGTGTACTTTTAAACCATTATAAAGCAATATAAAGCAATTTAACGGACAGAAATCTTGCGTTCCGCAGGGTATTTATTTTATTTATTTTATTGTAATTAAGGCCAGTGTAGGGCACAATGCCCTCTTTAGCCTGATGAGTGATGATTGATGAATGATAATGAGGAAGGGAGGAGGGGAAGCCTGGTACCGGCACGTAGTCTACTCCTGTCGAAAAGTACCAAGGGGACCATCGGCTTTACGTCCCATCCGAAAGGACGGTGTAACTTTGACCAGTCATATAGCCTCCACTAACCTGGACTGCCGAGCAGTTGACGAGAAGAACGAAGCTGTTACACAAGCTTTCGAACCCCCAATCTGCTCTAACCAACGGTAACTAGTGTTTCAGAGGTGAGTGGTCACCCATCCACCTCCTGACCTAGCCCGAGGTTGCTTAACTTCGGTGTTCGTATGGGAACCGGCTAAGCGACCGCGGCTAAACCGTTGGCTCCGCAGGGTAGGTCAATGTACAGCTTTAAAGTACAACGTATTGAAATCTGTTGATACTAGTTGCTAGGTATTCACACAGGCATGAACAGTTGGACACTTCATGGGCTCGGCATCACACGTCAACAGAACACTTGCGAGCCGAGTGTCTCAGTTGAACCACTCAGCCTTGTATTGTGTGGTGTTGTAGGGGGTGCGTCGCCAGCTCCGTGTTGTGTTGAGAGGGTGGCTTTTCAAGGTCGGAAAACTCGACGCTTTCTCGAGCACATACAGTCATGTATAGCGTCGTCGACTTTGAAGACGTCTTGTTTTCAGACGCCTCATTCAAGAACGTGTGGCAAGTGTTGTGTATTGTGTCAAACATTCTATTAAGAGTCGGTGGCAGCAGAAAATTGATTCAGAGTGAAAATTGTAGGTTTTCTGTTCAGGTCTTTAAAATAACTAACGCCATGGTTGGGGGTAGATAACACAGCTAGATATTATCAAGATCCACAGATAAGGAAACAAAATATACTAAAATTCATTAGTTGGAATTAAATCCGATAGTTGAGATTATTGTATTATCGGATTTTATCCAAACGTTATGAATTTTCCACATATTTTAATTTGTTAGGTCTTGTTGGCACCCTGATTATCTCCAATCCTTTTACTATTGGTGCGATTCATGAGTGCTATATTAGTGCTATCTAGTGCCGTTTTAAAAATCAGTGCTGCCAATTATTAAATAAGATATAGAGCAATGTCTTGAGGGGGGGGGGGGGGTGCTTACATTCGCAGTACCCCCCTTGCATCTGATCTCTCTCAAAATCCACAAACATTCCAGAATCAGTGCTACTATATATCAAGAGTTATTAAAAATAAAAAAACCTGTTGGAACAATAAGAAAAATTTGTACCAAGCAGTGCCCATAAACAAGACATTAACATTAACTTAGATACATGTTAGTAATTTATTAATTAAGTATTTAGTAAACGAGAAGAGATTATGTAACTTAAATGAGAGGCGACAAAGAAATTGTCCCAGGGGAAACTTCTTTTTCGACTCTGCCGAAAGGCTTTTGATTGTAAAGTTAGGTCATGATTTTAAGTATTAATAACTCATTCTATGAACCGAGGTTTCGGTTACCGAGGCGATAGTATCTCGTTGAGCGCCATATATATATGTGCATGGACAAAAGATATCATTTAAGAAACATCAAAGTGAATGCAGACGAAAGAGAGAGAGAGAGAGAGAAGACAAATCTTCCGTCACCACTTGAGAATGAGTGTTTTAGACTCGTAAACAAAAATTCTGAATTTTTTATGCCTCGGAATAAATGATTTTGGATATTTCCCCGCTCGTCAATCTCGTAATGGAGCTCTCATTTCCCACGATGAAATATTGAAAGTGAACGTTTTATCCCATCAGTTGTGTGATCACAAGAAAACAGTATTGCCTGGGGGTTTGATGTTGGCTTTGAACATTTCAGGGAGAAAGTATCGTAGCCTGTTTCGCCGCCGAGTAAAGAACGACCAATGGGCAAGTATTGTTCACTTCATTTTATTCTAATGCCTAAACGTTGTGGCAAGACCTCTGCGTAAGAACATAGCAATATCTATTTGAAATGAAATAATCTACTCGATTTTGTCGATTTGAGTTATAAAAAGATATTGAATACGTAAGTAAGGAAGAAAGTATAAGTAAGTAAAATAGTATATAAGTAAGTAAAGAAGGAAGGTACAAAGTATCTAAGAAAAAAAGCACATGAATACATTCATTAATAAATTTAAAATTATAAATACATATAATAAATTAATTAAAGTACCCGACTCATCCCTTTTTAACACCCCATCTCTACCCCTGATCAAGTTCTAGAACGTTCTAGTTTGTCAATACATTTCGACTCACGTGAACACAGGTTTGTCAACTATGCCTAACTACTTCCAAGGCCTCGGGCTCTCTGAGAGTTGTTCGACGTTCGATAATCCTTTCCCTTCTACCTCAACGGGCCGGAATCCAGGGCAACCGACCGTGAATTCGACTCTGCTTAATTAAGGCGGGTGGTGTTAATAATTAATTTATGTCTATCTCGGGGATGCGATACCTACGTGTATCCTACGTAATTGACCTTCAAGCGTGTTGTCGCTTACCTATTACAAGAAATTACACACGTGAGAATGGGCGTGCGTTGGTGGATGAGCCATATAACGAGATTCTATTGCATTCTATTGCTGTCTATCCAATTCAGTTGCAATATAACATACTTATAAAAAAAAAAAATAGTAATCTTGTATTATATTTTACAATTTTAATTTGCAAGATATTTTTTTCAGGTCCTTTTTTGTGTAGTCTCCTTTCAATAATAATTTATATTTGTTCTTTTTTATCCTTGGTAGTGTGTCCAAATAAAGAGTAATATTAATATTATTTATAATGATAATAATAATAATAATAATAATAATAATAATAATAATAATAATAATAATAATAATAATAATAATAATAATAATAATAATAATAATAATAATAATAATAATAATAATAATAATAATAATATTAATAATAATAATAATAATAATAATAATAATAATAATAATAATAATAATAATAATCTTCGAGACAACATCCCTCTTGACATGGTTTTCGTTCATGTTTCCAGTATTGTCTCTTCCAGAGTATTGTTTCATGGTTCCAGTATTGTCCGCCTCGCGTCACGGCGCTGATAATCGCTTCCTGGAAGGGAAGTGCGGGGTTGTCCCGACGCTCCTTCCCCCCAGCCCCCGGGTAGTTTATTGTGTATTGCTGCCGTCCGCCGCCCCCCAGAGAGAGAGAGCCGGGTCGGCTGCGACGCGCGGGGGTTTCTGATTGCTGTTATTTTCGGGGCTGGAACCGAAGACAAGCGGGCGGAAACCACCATTATCTCTTGTTCCATTCTTGGAAAGTTCGCTCACTGTTTCTATAATCTGCGACTCTGAAGTCTGCTGAGTTTATTCCAAGTCTTGTGACCTTTGCTCTAATCTTCATAGAAACATTTTCAACCATCTGGGCTCATTGTAGAATATGCCCAGGGTGACTCTGCCAGTCGTAAGAGGCGACAAAAGGAGACCCTTTCCCTTTCCACCCCACCTCCCACTTGGCACTGTCCTTCTTTGCTGGATTTTGCTCTTATGACGACCCCTGCGGTATATAGGATCTGATTCGGAAGACGTCGTATTACCTATAGCTGTCGAGCACGTCGTTAAACAACAAATAACTAATTAACTTCTCAATCATTTTCTTCACATTTGCAAGTTTCGCTATCTATACCGTGGCTGAGCAGGTGCTCGAGTATCTAAGATCGGTGTTGACTCACATCTAACGCCGCTCTTTGGGAATCCTCCAGGTTTATAATATATATATATAAAGTAGTGTCCTAGCAATGACCTTGGAGTTCAGTTTGCTCGTGTTCCGTTCACGATTCAATTCCAATTCACTGCACTCAAGAAAGTAAATTGCTTGTGTGTGTGATAATACAAGTTTGTAATGTAGCTATAGAATACAAGACGGACCAAGATAAAAAATACTAAACACAAAAAGCAGTTGTGTGAGATTTGTTTGATTGACAACTGTATTATATGATTATATTATTTACATCAAAACCACAAGAATTGAATAGTATGAGTCTGTTTTATGACTGTATTTTTAAGACATTTATAAATCCCTCTCTCTCTCTCCCTCTCTCTCTCTCTCTCTCCATGTTCTTATTCTAACACAAAGAACTTGATTTATCAAAAATAGATGTACTATCATAGATATGTTGTAATACTGGCCACAGATAATTCTAAGTGTTTCCAGGGTTTTCCTCATTGAAAAGGAGAATGCTGTGATCGATTTCTATACAACAGCTGTTCCTAACAATATGGACAAGAATAGGCATCCATCCTATCAATCGTCTCACCCTGACTTAGTTAGTAACTTGAAGACGGAAAAGTTATCCACAACCCACAAGCAGGTTTCAGTGGTATTGAAATCTGCGTAAAGCCTCAACCACAATTGTCGGCATCGTGATCCTAATCGGGATCTGGATCGGAATCGTACATTTTCTCGTGCCAATCATTACGACATTACGATTTCATTGTGCACCATACGAACCATGTAAGTTAACTTTTTCACAATTTCCGGATTGCGATCGCGATCCTGATACCGAGTTCGTGCAGTTGTGGACGTAGGGCTATACTCCCTCCGTTCATTTATTAATGTGTCATTAATATTAGTGACTTCACCAATTTCTTTTCTTCCACACAGACAGAATATGTTTTGAAAGGAGCGGCAGCGGTCTTTGAAAAGGATACGAACATCGTATCTTCCCGTGTGATATGGCGCAATGTTACGGTTTGGCACGAATACCAATGTCACAACCATTTACCTGGTATTTGAAGTTACCTTGAGATGTGGCAAAGTGAATATGTTGGTGACACAAGCAGTACAAAGAACATCTAGTTGGTTCAGACAACATCGTGCGCTATTTTCTCATGATTGGTTGCTAATTGGCTTAGGAACGTCTTTGCTTGACACTTTGGATTAGACAATTATTAAGTGTTAACGATTTTGTATAAGTTTTTTTTAAGTTCCCTCTTGGAATCGAAATAGTTATTAACTGGTTAAAAATCCTTGACCGATTAATTGTGACACTATATGCTTTATTATATTTCAGTGTTTTTTTTTTTTTAATTTTGTGTAGTATTTAAAGGACTTGGCTAGTTATATGTATGTATGTATGTATGTATGTATGTATGTATGTATGTATGCATGTATGTATGTATGTATGTATGTATGTATGTATGTATGTATGTATGTATGTATGTATGTATGTATGTATGTATGTATGTATGTATGTATGTATGTATGTATGTATGTATGTATGTATGTATGTATGTATGTATGTATGTATGTATGTATGTATGTATGTATGTATGTATGTATGTATGTATGTATGTATGTATGTATGTATGTATGTATGTATGTATGTATGTATGTATGTATGTATGTATGTATGTATGTATGTATGTATGTATGTATGTATGTATGTATGTATGTATGTATGTATGTATGTATGTATGTATGTATGTATGTATGTATGTATGTATGTATGTATGTATGTATGTATGTATGTATGTATGTATGTATGTATGTATGTATGTATGTATGTATGTATGTATGTATGTATGTATGTATGTATGTATGTATGTATGTATGTATGTATGTATGTATGTATGTATGTATGTATGTATGTATGTGTGCATGTTTTCTATTAAATTCCACATTTTATGAAATGGCAACAAACCGGAATCAAATACACTCGAATCCATGCTTTAAAATTTGACCGCATCATTACAAGAACCCAATTTACATCGTGTTTAAATAAATAAATAAATAAATAAATAAATAAATAAATACATTTGTATTTGGTGTCTACCCACTCAGTGACAAGAACTGATTTTAAGTGTTTGGTTGGAATGACGGCAAAGTCGCTGTTTACGTTTGTAGTAAGGGCTGGTCCACACAGATTTTTTAAGCATAAGATTTAAGGTTTAACGCGTAGCCGTAAAGTTAGATCATAGGAAACACGTACTGGCGTTCACACAAAGTTTTAGTTTTAAGACATTGTTTTCATTGTTGTTTTTAAAACAACGTCTTAAAACCTTAAATCTTATGCTTAAAAAATCTGTGTGGACCAGCCTTAAACTGTTTAGAAATAACAATTTGCGCTGCATCTTTACATCGCTACAACACAAGTAACGCAAGTCTCTACAGCACTACAACAGAACTAGAGCAAGTTTCTACACACAATATACATCCCTTTATACATCTACAACACTACAACGCAAGTATAGCCCAGATCCGTCACCTGCTCGAGATATAATGTCTGACCTGCCGGCCAAACTCGGAGGAATCAGTGAACTCCCTCAAGTTCCGTCTGCGGTCTTTGGTAACTATTTATAGGAAGTTGGTTCAGCAACACGATGATTCTCTCTTGGGTCAAACGACTTGCTCGAGTCTTGCGCATGTTTGCAATGTGGAGCCCTAGGCTCTCAGAACCCGACATGGTGTGTGTCATGTCGTTATTAGTTCACTAATAATTATCCTCGTGCAGGATGTTTACACGTTTAGTAGGGGTAAAACAATGTTTGGTAAACGATTAGGCATATGTTGAATTCAAATATTAACATTTGCATTTACAGGTTTATTAATTATCAATAATGTACAGTCGGCTTCGTAAGTAAATCAAGGGTCGGACAGAGTATAATCTAACCACTGCCTTCCATATTGTTTTTGACTCTATCTAATAATGTAAATCAATTCATAGTTCCCACGTGACGTCACAGCGGCCATGATTACGACACAATTAAGGAGGCCCAGTCGTGGATCATTGGCAAATACTATTCAAATTTAACACAAAGCTAAATTTAAAATTTAAAAAGTAAACATAAGTAATACAATAATACAAAATTACCACATATTTCAATTTTTTTTCAAACCCATGCTGGATTTTAAAGAACTAAGAATGTATGTGTTCTACCACAACAGCCTTCAATTGTTTCTCCATGGCAACGTCAAAGTTTGATCACAAATGTGGCCGCCACGCGCAAAGATGTGACGTACGTGCAACCTATGAATAGACAACGTACGTTGATGGTAAAGTACGATCAGTAACTAGATGAACAATGAATGTAGAAGAGTTCTTAGAGTAAAATATGCGTGTTTCCATCTACCGTTGATTTACTTATGTCGCATACTGTACATCTAGTAATATTATATTAACGCACATTTCCAAAAGCTCAAAAGGTGGAAAAGTAAGGACAATATTTCCATTGATGTAATGCGATGGAAAGCTCAGGTCAGGACGGATAGACACGCGTGCGCACACATCTATATTATAATATTGTTGTTATGATGGGACTATATATCGAAATATATCGAAATATATCGAAATGTTTATTGAATAATTCAGATACGTTACATACATTGCTTATTTTGGCCACAGTAGGAAAACAATCTCCTGAGGTGTGGCCATTTATAGAACAAAATGATACTTATAAACTAGGAACTAAAGGCTGGTCCACACAGATTTTTTAAGCATAAGATTTAAGGTTTTAAGACGTTGTTTTAAGAACAACAATGAAAACACTGTCTTAAAACTAAAACTTTGTGTGAACGCCAGTACGTGTTTCCTATGATCCAACTTTACGACTACGCGTTAAACCTTAAATCTTATGCTTAAAAAATCTGTGTGGACCATCCTTTATACACTAAGATAATAATAATTAAATACAAGAGTACTAGTAAATACAATATTAATAATTACTTAGCATAAATATGAGAGAGCAGTTCATAATGTAAAGAAAACTATGGCCTACTAAACAATGTTTATTTTATATTCTTTGTATAAAACTGTAATCAATTTTCGACAATTCTTTACTGTTCTTCTGTTTTTCTTCTTTACTGCAATCAAATACCTTAATAGTAATATTTGCTGCAATTCTTCTGACTGAGCTTTCCTTGAATATATATTCCGTATACTTATCCACTTAGTTTTTTTTTTCTAAAAGTATATTTAGTATTTACCTTTACAGGTGTTTACATGTTTTATTCACTATCCTGTGTGAACTCAATTAACATTCCAACTAATAAACAAGACAAATATACATTTCGTCGTATTAACCGTAGTAGTAGCTTAGGTAGTAGTATACTAAAACAACAATGTAATCATGTGTTTGCATTCAAATGGCGCAATCTACGCCCGCACCCGTATCCAGCGCTCTATTTACTGCACACAGAATCATTGCCACAGCTATAAACAGACCCCCCCCCCCCCCCCCCCTCCCACTCCAACTTAATTCACAACCTATACACCCACTTGATGATTCAATTCCACGAAACCACTCCACACATAGTTAACTCCTCTATTCGCTTATTGTTTATCAATTATCTCCTTCGCTTGGTGACGTCACTCTATGCATTTGCATCAGTTTGAACGTTCAAGGTGAATACAAATAGAATTGAGCGCAGCATTGTTGATTATTGGTGGCATTCAATTAACCTGGCAGGATATTGATTGGATTTCAATTATCTTCCTTGATTAGGTAGGGCATCAATTGACATTACCCAACTCTGCAGAGTATTGCGAACACACTAGTTAGCTGCGTTCCAGAATTCGTCGGATTACTAATCTTACTCAGCCAGCAGTAATCCAAGTATTCCAATATTCTTATTGGAATACTTCTAATATGTTCCAGAATCAATCTTTAAGGGCCAGTTTCACCAAACTTTAATCCGACGATTTTCTGTTAATCGAAGATAAAAATGGCGTCCGGTAGAAGCACCATGCATTCTGTATGTAATGTTTGTTGAAATAATGGTAACCAATCCGAGATTAGTAAATCGGCCGATTAAAAAGTTTGGTGAATTCGGACCTAAGTGATACAACTCCTTTGAATATTCCTGCCATCTACGAACGGCAGGTAACCCGAGGTTACTTGCGAGAAGAATTCAGTCTGTCTCCTCACAAGTGACCACCAACAGTTCAGCTCAAAAAAGACGCATGTAGTTACTAAACAATGAATCATTACATGTTTTGTGACTGCGCGCGTGTGCTGCATCTGTTTTGAGCGGTCCTGTTCCTATATAGTCACATGCGAGGGGGGCAGCCTGCAGTTGGCTGAGTACTTTATTTTGAAAGTTTTGAGGTCATATCAACCTGTTAGCTGTTTCTGTGCAAAAATCACATTTTTGTTGAAAACATATATATCCGCTGTATTTTAACAATGATTAGTTTAAGGTCCAGTCTTACAATGTCCCATAACTACTTATTCGTCGAATAGCTTGTTTTCTCCATGGCAACGACTAATCAAAACTCTTGAAATCCTCCAAATAACTTTCTTATTAGGAGATTGCAGGACCGGATTCGTTTCGTATTTGTATGTCATTACACTAGGTATATTATTTTAGTTTGTAGCCTGACTATCCCTGTAAATAACCGACCCACTTCTTTGAACCAGCGAGAGTACTACAGAAGTCTGCATTAGGAAGCCGAGATGAGGTATTTATATCCCGCCATCCCAGGTTCGATTCCCGTTGCCGGTGTTCCCGTGAGGTCATACGTCACGCGGGGAAATATACGGTTTGCAGTAACTAGGCCACTGGGAGCCGCGAGCCGCTTGGCTGCGGTAGGGGTTGGCCTACAGCTACACTGATAGCGTTGAAACCAGGGAAGATCTAGTTGGAACATATACCGACGCTTGCACACACAAATACCACAAGATTTGATTAATTTATTATTTTTTTTATATTGTTGGTCCAGTGGTTAGCATCCCTGCTTCCAATGTAGAAGATCCCGGTTTCAAATCCCGGTTCAGGCAGAAGTTTTTTAACTTTTATTAAGGATTCAGTTCCTTTACTTGCTGCCGGTGACTTTGGAGCCGTCCTAGCAACGATAAGCACTCAATAAATTCGAGGTTGTTCTGAATCGTCCTTGTTGGTTCTGACATTTGTCCGCAGGTGTTCGCACTGTTCAATCACTGATTCATACGTTTCGTATTTGAAATATCGATCTTTGATTGGTTATCGCTCACTCGTCGATGGTGTTCGGTGCCTACAGGGTTGGTTTAGTCGCTTTAAATTAAAGTCCATCACTGAAAATCAGTTTCGTTACTGAGTGCAGGTAGACTCTAAATGTGAATTTATTTATTTTATTTATTTATGCAAAGGTGGATCTACACTAGAACGTAATGGATAAGACTAATGCATTATCATAATAAATGAGCGTTAGTTGTGCATTGTTTTAAGGTTTTATAGTTGTTAGTTCGAAAATTATAGAACAAAGCCAACTAGCGCTTATCTATTATGTATTTGTGTGGATCCGCCTTAAACAACGTGTATAAAACTCATTTTGAAAGTATAATAAATATATCAAATTATGTTTGTATGTATCATATAATGTGTAATGGATTAACAAAGAAAGCGAATACAATAAATCATATAACTAGCTATACTTATTTCATGTCTATTCCGTTATAGACAATTAATATAACCACACACTGACAAGTAAACAATGACAACACCTATTTGATAAAAATGTAGCAATGAGAAGGCCGCTAGAACAACATAATAACGAGAAAAGCTAATTTTGTTAACAAAAATAAATACAGAATTAAGAGATTGACTTTTGGATATTTTTCCATTTTGTAATGAACTGCTTTGTATGCAAGTCCTCCAAAAAATATCTAATTTATTTCGAAATGGGGTTTAACTTTTTTCTCATAATATGCGTATGTTTTCTTTTATTAAATAGTTGTATCCATTATGTTTCGTATTACTGTCCTATGATAAACTGTTAAGAGCTAACAAGTAACAACTCGGGTAGTTTTATTTCTTTTGTATTTTCTATTGTTTAAAATCTAAATAAATTGTCATACTACTCGTATTAACAAAAATCTAATTTATTTCATAGCTTGTAAAAATGACCATTCAAAAACACTATTAATTCCCCAACTCGCTTGAAAAGATGTACGTGAAGAATGACGTGAACCATTTCATAATACATGCCATAAACGAAAATTGTTAGCGGCATTGTAGTGGTATATAAGTAACTTACATTACTAAGTGCAAAACTCGTAAAAGCATTTCTGATTGTTAACTTTTAAAATACATTAAAATTGACAGCCAAAAGTTTAGCTGCAGGTTCCTGTAACCCGAGGTATGAAACAAACACAAATTTATCATGAACAGCCTTGAATATATGAATCAGAAAGCAAACGAGAATAACACTTTAATATACCTGTTTATTTTATTATTGTGTCTATACACAAATATGTGAACTATATTTTATTCGTCGACTTGGTGTGTTTGGTTTAAATTTAAAAATTTATATGTTACTTTAGATTAAATTAAAATCAAAGCTGCTAATATCTATACATTTTGATGAAAATATGTATTTTACAAAACAAAACGCACATTTATTCTTACTATTTTGGCACCTAAAAAACAATACACATTGATAAGATAGCGACATCTGCATCATGGTATATTGCACAGAAATTGTGGTTGTAAGGATTTCAATATGGTAGGAATTGTTGGAATCTTAAATGATTACGCAATTAGTTTGTACTCTAATTGTAAAGTTTTACTAATATACACTACAAAATTATACTATAATATACATTTGAGGGATTTATAATAATGTTATTTATTATTGTCATCATTATTATTATTATTATTATTATTATTATTATTATTATTATTATTATTATTATTATTATTATTATTATTATTATTATTATTATTATTATTATTATTATTATTTTTTTTTTTTTTTTACGCATGTAATTTTGTATTCTGTACCCATGAGGTACTTTGTTTATACTGTCTTCACGAAGCACTAATAATGATGCCAATATCATTGGCAACAAAGTTTTAAACACGTTCGTTAACATTAAACCGAGCATTAAAATATAGAATTATCTTCCATTGTGTTACATTGCAGATACAATGATGTTTAAGACGAATAATAATAATCTATATCTAAATGCTAAAGTAAAAGCATGTTTTTTGCTTTCTTTTTCCTAGTGTTGTTGGCAATGTTGCCGCTAAGCCTGTGGACGCGTTCGCGAACCCCTTAGCCCGTTAACTACGCCGTAAATCACACAACACTATTAATGCTGTTTACTCGCTGAGAAGTAATAAAAGCTATTTGTAGGAATATCTATTATTGTTTTTCATGTATACATACAATAGTCCGCGCTTTTACAACTTTCCTTCATTCTTCTTTTGCGTTTGAAGCTTATGCGAGTGTTGATGATATCTTACAGCTTAGTAATTGCAACATTTGTAGGATTATAGTGTCTAGTCTATAGTAACATCGCATCTTGATCTGTCTAGTCAAAAGTTTTATAAGTCTGAATTCACCTAACTTTGTTAATTGCGATTAAAATATCTCAGATTAGTTACCATGGTTTCAACTAACATAACATAGAAATTGCATTGCGCCTGCTACCAGTTGCCATGTAAGTCACAGCAAATCTCCGATTAACAGCTAATTTCGGAACTACATTTGTGAAACTGGGCCTCAGTGTATCAACGCTGCTTAACTTACAAAGTGTTGTCGTCACGGATTATGTAATACGGTACTGACGCGTGTGACAACTACCAACCTAAATCTAGTTGCATCCCGTTCTCTTGCCTCAGGTATTGTAGTAATAATATCGTTCGCCTGTTGACAGACGCGATGGGGTTGCATTCCATTCACGGTCAGTGCAGCAATGGGGTGGACAATAACAATGCAGGTATCGGGAAAACTCGCATTGAATACCATTGAAATAGACCGAGTGGAGCGCGACTGTCTCCTCTCAGAATTTTAGGCGACACTTGTCCTCTTACGGCTCGACTGAGGTCCCAATGCACCAACTTCGTTTAGCTCCGATTCATAGTAAGCTCGGTTTGGTAACCCATGGTTTTAACAAACATTACATTCAAAATGCATGGCAGTTGCCATGTTAATTCGTAGAGAATCTCCGATTAGCGGACAAATCGGAATTAAAACGTTTGGTGAGACCGCGGCTCTTATACATAAACTAAGTCCATGACCGATTTTAAACATCCAAACGTTTCCAACACGGACGCATTATTTTCTGTGTCCGCGGTATATTTCACGAGTGTGGTGACCAGGTCACTTTGAGCGTTCACCCACCAACTCGTGTATTTATTAGCTATTTTTTAAATTATTTATTGTACGTGTGACTACTCTGTAATATCCCCCATCGCATGACCCATCGTTTTAGTAAAATGAAAGTGTGGTCCTGCTTATCTTTGTGATCTGTGATCGCTCAGTTACCGGCGGAATATGGAAAACGATTACGGGTTCATCAGGATTCATGAAGTGTTCCAAGAAATTGATTCTGAGTCTTTTTAAGTCTCTTTTACATTATTCTAGAGCTAAAGCGTTTTTAAAAAATGGAGAGATGAACTAATGCCCACAAAGAAGTTGATCCACGTGGCGAAGATTTCAATGGAGGCCACGGTTTATCATTCAAAACACTCCTATAACGTCTCCAGTATGCAAAACGTTTGCCGGTAGCTGCTCAGTCCCTATATTATTGACCCTCTAGAAATCAATTCCTTGGTATCTCACGGGAAATCGTTCTCTCCTTCTTGGATAATATTTAAAGCTGAAAGTACTCTAACCATGCTTGGGAACATGCGATAGTTTGATTTTTATAAGCGTGTGTTAAATAAAAGCGAATTAAGTTTTTTTTACCTACCCACTCAGTTCCCTGAATTGATTTTCAGTAAGGGATGATTACACCATTTATTATATTATTATTTCTTCAATGTTTTGTTTTGAAAGGATGAAAGGGGGTAGACATTAATCTGTCAATCTGTGTCTCTCTGTGGATTTACTCGATTTTAGGTTCCGTCAGGTGGTATCTCTCGAAATGAAGACGCTTCGCCAATTTTAATTTTTATATCATCCTTTGCCGTTTTCTGTATTTTTACAGTTTCTTGGCAGGCGATTTGGTTTAAACTTTTAATTTCCCTGCATTTCACTATTTCATCCATCCACAATTTTTCGTAGCATTCTTTTGTATTTTTAACGTATTAGTAAATTTCGTCTGTCATCCGTAAAAACCACATTCAAATGCATATTTGTACGCCATCTTTGTATGTCTACCTATGCTAGTTTATGTTTGTTTTGGCCTAACCATCCCATTAATATTCGTAAGGAAATATCGAAAATGTTTCTTTAAAAAAATAAGTTGCTGTGATTCTTTTCAACTAACTTTCTTTTCAACTAACTTTCAACTAACGCATGAGAAACATTGTGAGGTACATCGTATATTTAAAAGTTATATATTAAATGTAATTGTGTCAGATCCAAGCAATATAATTATTCTGTCAACATTGTGAACGGCAGATAAGTCAAGGTAATAACATAATGGAGCAATTTGTTTCTAATGACGATGAGACAACACGGCAATGTTGTAGTAGACGCTGTAAAACGGCGAGTAATTGTGTGCTTAGCTTGGTTGAACGGGGTTGAACGGGGCATGACACAAAGACAACCATTTGCAAGGCGCAGCACAGGAATTAGGCAGACAGAAATGAGGAATGGTGTGTGTATATATATACATTATACATTATTGCAATACGACATAACTTGTGTGTTTATAATTTATGTATTCATTATCTCAAAATCCACAATCACAATTAGGTTTTAGCAATTTATAGAGGTCATATAGTCAGTCCTCGAATACACGTTATTCTAAAGTGGGAGTTTGCGGGTTCAAGTCCTTTCAGGTGACACCAACTTGGGTATGTTAGAACTGCGTCCATAAAATTGAAGGTAAGTTGCCATGCATCAATTAGACGCAAATAGTCTTATATTGATGCACTCTAAAGTCTAAACCATATACATTAATTAAATTAATTAAGCTTGTTATGAGTAACATTTTCACGTCTCAAAGGTTGTAAATTGCAGTTTCTTATAGAATGTCAAAATGTGATTTGCATTATATGAATGTGTCATTTATTGTGTTTTCGAGAGTGTGTGAGAGAGAGAAGAGAGAGCGATAGTGTGTCAAATTTGTGTTTACAGTAATCCCTGACCCTAGTCTACGAATATATACCGATTTATATACACACGATTGCGTACGATAGTTTTGAAACTCAATGCTTAGATTTTTTACCTATCTGGCTTGTTCATGTGTATGCTAAAATTTAACGTTGAATACCGACAATTTGTGAACAAAGTTACAAACTTGGTAGCATTTGAATTACTATTGTCTAGTATTCCGAAGGGTGGTGAATGAATGGATAAGTAATTAGTGTGAAAGGGATGTTGTCAATGTGATGTGACATTTAGTTATGCACTGTGGTAGGCATCTCGACTTCACGGGTGGAAGCTGGATAGAGATGGCATTGAGCACTCTGATCAAAGATGTATTATCGAACGGAAACTGTCAGACATTAAAATGACCGTGTCATCCTGATTGATGCGCTCGTGATTTTACTGGTATATATACATTTTTTTAACGAGTTTACAGTCAAGATCAAAGTCAAATTAAAATTAATTTTATCAAGCAACAAGCATTGTTATGCCATGCGGTGCTACATTTCTGCACAATCAGGTGGCTTCTGCCATATCTTAAATAGTGTACATGAATGCAGTAAAATACGCATACTAGAAATGTACAAGATTTATAAGGGGGATGATGCTTGGGTAGACTTGAAAGGAAGACTCAGCTAGAGGGAAGGCTGACAGTCTTGGGAGAGGCGATCATAGCCAACGCGAGAGTTGGTGCTAGCAGGACTATAACATTGAGAAAAACGCCTTCTTATCGAGGTATAAAAGGACTGGAATTTTCTCCCAAAAATGATTATGGATGCGCTTCCTAGGTTAGTACATTCATTTCGCTGTATGCTGAAAAAGACTATGAGCAAAGAAATTGGTAGAATAAGACATAGATAGGTTATTAGGTTGTATTCATGAATAGGCTCGTAGGTATTTTTAAGACATTCTGAAGTTAACTATAGTTAACTTCAGAATGAGCAAAGAAATTGGTAGAATAAGACATAGATAGGTTATTAGGTTGTATTCATGAATAGGCTCGTAGGTATTTTTAAGACATTCTGAAGTTAACTATAGTTAACTATAAACTAAGTAAGTTAAGTTAACTATAGTTAACTTCAGAATGTCTTAAAAATACCTACGAGCCTATTCATGAATACAACCTAATAACCTATCTATGTCTTATTCTACCAATTTCTTTGCTCATTGTCTTTTTCAGCATACAGCGAAATGAATGTACTAACCTAGGAAGCGCATCCATAATCATTTTTGGAGAACATTCCAGACCTTTTATACCTCGATAAGAAGGCGTTTTTCTCAATGTTATAGTCCTGCTAGCACCAACTCTCGCGTTGGCTATGATCGCCTCTCCCAAGACTGTCAGCCTTCCCTCTAGCTGAGTCTTCCTTTCAAGTCTACCCAAGCATCATCCCCTTTATAAATCTTGTACATTGCGCACAGTCTTGACATTTTTCTTATTCCATCCAATGATTCCAAATTAAGCTTTTCCACATGCCTCGAACACTCGCTTAACGTCTAAAATTCTTCGTTACATAATCTTGCTTTAATAAAAAATATTTTAAAAAGAAAAGCAGCTTGGATCGGATATATCGAACAATGAATCCTCGTGAACAACGAATATGCGAAAGGATGCCCACAGCTGGGGAGTACGTATATTAAATATGCTCTTTTGAGAAGCTCGCTACTTTTCAAGAACATTTTGTTGGTGCCGTACTATGCCATTGACTAAAACTTGACTATTGCTAAAAAACAATAAAGTAGGTCCACTATCCTTATTAGTCCAGCATCAAATGGAATCCTGTGCAATTTCGAGGAAAGAGTATAGCATCATATACCAATGTGTTCATAAGATTTCACAGTATTTAGCGCACTTTGGTGCCAGAGCGATATCCGCGACTGGGGGCGGGGGCGGTGCCCCCAATTTTGACTACGCATTGCATTGAATATCGCTCAATTACGGCCAAACGGTTAGTCTGACAACGAAAATGATAATTATAAAATATATTTGTGTGTAATTGATAAATGTTTCCTTGTCACAATTATTCATGTACGGTACATAGTGCGAAAGTTATCGTCAATTAAGTATAAAATTAATATATTCTCAATATATAAAACCATGGGACAACCATATATTATCAAAACATTACAAACACATTCATACACGTATAGAAATGTCAGAGTGTTGCCATATTGGTGATTTTTTTTCATAAATTTATCTTCAAGCGATTGGTATAAGTGAAGTATTAAAGACAAGAATGCGTGGGGCTTTTGTGCGCCCGCTAAACACAGGTGTAATGCATAGAAGCATTGGCAATCATAATATTGTACTATTTCAAAAGAAAAGTACACTCATATCTTCGTTTTAGCTTGTAAAATAATAATTTGGATGGTGCCAAGCTCCAAAATTAGGCGTTTACAAGTTATACATAAAAAACAAAATGGCCGACTCTCATGAGGTTTTTCCTATTTATCTTCACAATCGTGCATTTTTTGGCAAAACTTAATATGACAAAAATTGTTTCTAGTAAAATTCTACACACATATGATACTTGGATATTTTCAAATGAAGTACTTCTTATGTACAAATTTAATTTTTGTATGTGTGCATCTGAACTCAAATGTACAAAACTTGGCTCCCGTTCGCTTCTTGATGAAGCAACTGTGACCTACGGGAGTGTTCTTAATATCTTCTTTTAAGCCCATCAAATAATAATATTGCTGGTGCCAAGCTCCAATGATAGGCGTTTACGAGTTGCATGTGAAAAACAAAATGGCTGTCACTTCAGGTGGTTTTGGCAATTTATCTTCATAACCGTACTATTTAAGACAAAATCTAACATGACAAAAAATATTCCTTGTAAAATTCTACATACAATTCATATTCAGGTATTTTCATATGATTTACCATTTACCTACAAATTTAGATTTGTGTATGTTAATCTGTACTCAAATGTACAAGCATTGGCTCCCCTGGGCTACTTGATGATGCAAGTATGGACTATGAGAGTGGGCTTAATCTCTTCCTTTTAGCTTATAGAATAATAATTTTGATGGTGCGAAACTCAAGTACTAGGCGTTCAAGAGAAACACGCAAAAAACAAAATGCCCGCCAATAGGGTGTATTCAGATGTACATCCGTCGGTTGTTTGATGAAGCAAGTATAGGAGTGGGCTCAATCTCTTCTTTATAGCTTATAAAGTAATAATTGTGATGGTGCCTACCTTAAATATGGGGCATTATCGAGTTACACGTAAAATACAAAATGGCCACCACTATAGGTAGTTTTTCCAATTTACCGTCATAACCGTACGTTTTATGACAAAATCTAATATGACAAAAATTATGTCTTGTAAAATTGTACACACATATGATATTTACATATTTTTATAGGACTTACTATTAACCTAAAAATTAAAATTTCTTCATGTTAATTAGTACTAAGATGTTTTTTTTTTTTTACGTGTTTCTCTTGAACGCCTAATACTTGAGTTTGGCACCATCGAAATTATTATTCTATAAGTTAAAAGGAAGAGATTGAGCCAACTCCCATAGTCCATACTTGCTTCATCAAGTAGCCCAGGGGAGCCAATGCTTGTACATTTGAGTACAGATTAACATACACAAATCTAAATTTGTAGGTAAATGGTAAATCATATGAAAATACCTGAATATGAATTGTATGTAGAATTTTACAAGAAATATTTTTTGTCATGTTAGATTTTTTCATAAATAGTACGGTTATGAAGATAAATTGCCAAAACCACCTGAAGTGACAGCCATTTTGTTTTTCACATGCAACTCGTAAACGCCTATCATTGGAGCTTGGCACCATCAATATTATTATTTGATGAGCTTAAAAGAAGATATTAAGAACACTCCAGTAGGTCACAGTTGCGCTTCATCAAGAAGCGAACGGGAGCCAAGTTTTGTACATTTGAGTTCATATGCACACATACAAAAATTAAATTTGTACTTAAGTTGTACTTCCTATGAAAATATCCAAGTATCATAGGTGTGTAGAATTTTACTAGAAACAATTTTTGTCGTATTAAGTTTTGCCAAAAAATGCACAATTGTGAAGATAAATAGGAAAAACCTCATGAGAGTCGGCCATTTTGTTTTGTATGTATAACTTGTAAACGCCTAATTTTGGAGCTTGGCACCATCCAAATTATTATTTTACAAGCTAAAACGAAGATATAAGTGTAATTTTCTTTCGAAACAGTACAATATTATGATTGCCAATGCTTCTATGGATTACACCTGTGTTTAGCGGGCGCACAAAAGCCCCACGCATTCTTGTATTTAATACTTCACTAATACCAATCGCTTGAAGATAAAATTATGAAAAAAAAATCACCAATATGGCAACACTCTGACATTTCTATACGTGTATGAATGTGTTTGTAATGTTTTGATAATATATGGTTGTGCCATGGTTTTATACATTGAGAATATATTAATTGTATACTTAATTGACGATAACTTTCGCACTATGTACCGTACATGAATAATTGTGACAAGGAAATATTTATCAATTACACACACATCTATTATAAAGCATCATTGTCGTTGTCAGACCAACCGTTTGGCCGTAATTGAGCGATATTCAATGCAATGCGTAGTCAAAATTGGGGGCACCGCCCCCGCCCCCAGTCGCGGATATCGCTCTGGCACCAAAGTGCGCTAAATACTGTAAAACCTTATGAACACATTGGTATATGATGCTATACTCTTTCCTCGAAATTGCACAGGACTATGATTTTCGACACTTTGATGCTCTCATTTTCCGCATAGCCAATATTAAAATACCTATAGTTTCCATTCGTCATATCTGTCTTTGAAAGTTGAATAAGAAGATCATAGAGATGATTCAGGTTCGTGATTAGACTTCCTAACTTTGTAAATTTCTGCTCTCTAAGAAGATGGTTGACAAAGATCAGCTTCGTTCAGTGGACTTAGGACATGCATTTTCAATTACCCATATTTATAAAGAAATACTTATGGTTAAGATGTATGTATTTTTGTTTCCTTGTTCGTCGAAATCGGACAAAAGAGAAACATTTTGCACTATAAAAAACTACGATCTGTATAGTTAGCGACCCGCTAAAGTGTACCCCTTACCTAGCAGGCCCCCACCTTCCGGGGGTGCAAGGGTCTCGTCTACGCCATTGGCTTCAACAAAAATTTGTTTTTAAAATTTGTTTTGATTTTCTCAAAAGAACATATTTGATTCAGATACACATGCGTTGTCTTATATTCACGTTCTATAACACGTAGTTAGGTGGCAGGTCACCTTAAAAATAATTCGTAATACAGTAATAGAACAGTTAGGATGGAAAACCTATAGATATTATACAACAATCTTAACTTCGTATACAATCGATCATCCCGGAAAAGTACTTTTACAATTGAATACTGACATGCGTACTGACATGAATGAGTGTTCATGCCAACCTTGAAAATATACCCCCTATGTTTAGAACGTTACATTATACATTGATGTGCTTAGACTATACATTTCCTGATAAGACATAGATGAAGGAAACATATTACAAAGTTAATGAAAAATTGAACTATATTTTCATACCATTACCTATACATAATGTACGAGTGGTCTGAATGAGAAATGGATAACTTCGTATTTGCTGGAATCATCTGGTTGGGTAATCAAATCATACATTTCCAGGATATTTCCCCTAGCTCAATTCAGAATATTCAAGTGCTCGCGAATGAGATTCCAAAACTAAAATTGATTCTTATGTACACCATCTTTGTTTCTTAACTTGAGCTCAACTGTGTCCCAATTTAACTTAATCGCAACTCATCAAAATGAGAAATCCGCAATACAATTTCGATCAACTTTGTCAGAAACAATTATACCAATTATTCTAATAATTGGTGACGGAAAAATAAAAATATCCGTCATCGCTGAAAAATAATCGCTTTCTCTTAATTTTAGAATTTGATAACATCGGTCTACGCTGCTAGCTAGAAAACCCAACGTAACAGCGTTATACAAATTAATAGTGTTAGAGTATTTCAAATTTTGTCAATCAGCTTCTTTCTTCGGCATAACATAATATACAAACGTTACATACGCCTTCAGTTTTTCCCAAATGGTACAAAATATTACTTCACATTATGATATAACCGGTAAAAATAAAGGCGCTTTCATAACCCGTTTTTTCCGGACCGGCAGATCACGTGAACCAATCAGAAACTGGCCGTGCCTGCCCTGATTGGTTCACCTGACTTGCCGGTCCGGAAAAAACGTGTTGCCGTGTTGCTATGAAAGCGCCCTTAGAACATACACAAAACAAATTAATATTAAAAGAAAAAAACAAAGAAATCTTTTAATTTTAATTTCAACAAATAATAATGTATGTAAGAAATTAAAAGATATTTTGTATTTGGAAACTATTTTGGAAACAAATTGGCGCGTTCTAGAAAACAAAGATTATAAGAATATTTTTTGACACAATTTAACGAAACATTCCGTCATCGATTTACGTAGAAATGTTTACTTGTTTCATATTACATATCCGACATTTCCATGCCAGGGGTTTCACACCACTTCAATCGATCATGTCAAGTACTTCAATCGATTATTTTCAGTACTTCAATCGACTATGTCCAGTACTTCAGTCGTTGTCCGACTTGTCGCTTCGTGGTCATATTTTCATGTAAACGGTCAAATCACGCGATTGAGTTCTCCTAAAACCCACACGTCTGTGAACGGAACGAGGCCAATCACTCTAATGTGATTGTTCTACGTTGTATCATCGCAATCATCCGCGTGGTACCACCGTGTCCGTGAATACTATTCGTTCTGTCTGTACACATGCCTAAGCACGTTCTTCAAATTACTATATTCGTCTATTGTACTTGTACATTACAATAATTGGTTTCAGGTTTTCAGTCTATTAGTGTTAGGACCGGTCTTACAGTCTCCTATTATGAAAGATATTTGTAGCAATTAAGCTATTTGGAGGATTTTAAGGGTTTTGATTGGTCGTTGCCATGGAGACAACAAGCCATTCGACGAATAAGTAGTTATTGGGACATTGTTATACTGGACCTTAGAATAGTACTATCTTTATTCATACCATTTATCCAAAGAGTCTGTTTCAACTTTTTTCATTGTATTCACCGTCTAATCATTATGCTTTTGTATTATTTTTTGTCAGAAAGAGTTAACTCATGGAATTTTATGCACAGTGTTGGTAATTCGTTGTGCTTATGATTGAAACAAATTGTTCTTCGAGCTTAAATAAAATGATACACTTCATTGTTGTCACGGCTCACATGGTTATGTGACAGGAATCCCTGATATAGCGCGCACCCATACTTCACCACGTACCCCTCTCTATTGGGGTATTTTGATAGTTTGAAGAGAATATCCTAGGGCTGTTAGTAGGGTGACTGAGGAAAACTCGGAAAACCTTGAGACAGAATTGTCGATAGCCGATATCGGACCGGCGACATCTTGATAATAGTCTCACGTGTTTCCGCTAAGCCATGGTACTATCTATATCATAGTCATATTCTGTGTTCTGGGAAGAATATTGCTATCGAAGACTGTGTGTCTTCTTTATGTTTCATGAATTGGTTTAGTTCTTAGTTGTATTGTTATCAAACGTGTAACCGAATTATATATAGTATTGGGTAACGGATAAAAAACTTGCTAATACAAAATATAAACCCCTCTAATCTTATCTTAAAATGATAAGAATCATAGCGGCTTGAAAGTATTTACGACAGGGGTTAACTTGCTGCAGTAAAGCATATCTATAATTAAATAAGTTCGATTCGGTTATCTTTATGAAGATCAAATGGTAACTTATAGTTGCACGATAATCGATAATTCCTCTCAAAAAGATCTCAATGGTATTTGTTAAGACATTAACCATGGCGGAATGGCACTGCTAATCTAATCATTCCAATAAGAACATATTTACGACTCTAGCTCGTATAGGGTACAGTCACACCACTAACGAGTAACTCTTGACACTAGCAACGTTCATAAGCCCATATCACACTACAATTGGAATCGTAGACTGGAGTCGCCAATTGCAATCGCAATCTACAATTATCCAATCACACTTGACCAGCTGTAAATCCTAAAATCGTTCAACTAGGAAATAAATTCAATAATAATAACTAATGAGACAAGCCTTAATCACAAACAAATATATAATTAAACTTATTGGCTCTTTGTTTCCATTAAGTAGTTGTTGCTTGAGGTTATGTTGTGACAGTGCTCAATTCGTATTTAACCGTTCTCCTTCCTGATTGGTTCACGTGACTCGGATCTACGATTCCCAATCTTATTTTAGAGCTCGGTCTATAAAAAGATTGCAACCGTAGACTGGCCGAACTGAGCTACTGCGCATGCGCCGCCAATCGTAAGCTCGAATCTACGATTGCAATTGTCAGTTCGGAACCTAATGTGATATGGCCTATAGAATGTTCATAGTTTCTCCTGTAACTGAGAATAAAATTAACATCAGCGAAATAATCTAATGTGAACAAATTATAATGCAAGATTAAGACCAGATTTTCTTAGTTGGACGCTCCCCTGCTTCTCCCCTCCATCGCCATGTGACCACCCCTTACCTCCGTGATAACCCAACAATCATCATATTTATTCATTTCATACTATATTATTTTTATTAATCAGTCATATTTTTTATGCTGGGCGGTAGTCCCCAACACATAACTAGAGGGTGGAGCTTTTAAACGCCCTCCCACTGGCCCTTTATCTCTTATCACCTACCATTATCGTCATATCTCACCCACTCATTGTCTCGATTAGACACGTTGCAAAAATATGATACGTTAAGCCCAAATAGATATCTCTTAAAAAATATCTGCACTATAGTAACAATTGCACGGCCCATGAGTAAGTTAAATAAAGTACGGAAATGGACAAACAATTTATATTTTTGTCTGGACAACACCTCGACAGTGATACTGACAGAGTGTATTTATAATATTATATTTATTGAAATTTAAAATAGTCATTCTGGTAGTTCTAGTCTAGTGGGTAGTGATGGTATTCCCTGACACGTGAACTGGTAGCTTAATTTATTTTCAGGTAAATAATACTCTTGTACTTGTTTACAATACACACAATTCGGCTCTATTGCTTTGACTAATTACAAGCAGATATCGAAGTGTCATGTTCGATTACTTGGCTAGTAGTTATAATTAAATGGACATTCGTTTGAGACACTCTACCAGGTTTCGAGTCTCGTATTGTATTCTCCCGTATCGAAGCGCGCGAGAGCCGAGTGGTCCTACTCAACTCTTCTTGAGCGAGTCACTGAGTCAGTCTGCGCGCAACCGTTGAGCGATGCAGTCCGTTTCACTATCCCCGCGTAGCGACCAGCTTAGACACCTGTTCGGCGCCCCCATTGCACCTGACAGCTGACTCGCGGTAGTAGTACATTGATCCTCCGCACACTTTCACACCCAACCACGTGCGTGTGTATATTTTATTTAACAAGGTGTCGTCTAAATTGTTAATGTTACACTACCTATATTTTACACGTTGTTTATTTGAAATTTTGTTCGAAAGTGTAACACATGGTAGCTTCACGTAGTTAAGTGTGGCGATGTTATGTAATAACAATAATAATACACGTTTGTCTAACTACTTTCACATAGTTTGTTCCGTTAGGCGGCGCGGCAATATCGGCCTTGTGCCACACTCTGCGTTATGTACAGATGGATAAGACATGAATGATGAATGACGTCACAGTGGACTGGCCGCGTGTGCTCGTGTGCTCGGTGACTGCGTGTTCGAGACCCACTCGTTAGAATTATGGGAATCTAAAACAAGGCTTTAATTAGTATAGTTCGTTTTGTTTTTAATTGTTTTGATCGTGATTTTAGTGAAGTGTTTAGTTCGCCTTCAAGTGTTCGTTGTGTTTTAGTCAAGAAGTGTCAACGACTCGTGACGTAGTGGTTTTCTTGCATGCTAATTAAGGTGTGTGTTCATAAACCGCAGTGACAAGTGTTGTCCAATTAGAACGTTTAGAGGGTGGTGGGAGTGTCGATGCGGTGACGTGACGATGGTAGCGTCCACGTCGTCGATGACAGCCGTCGATTACATCGATAGCATGGTCGCCGCGTCGTTGAGCAACGAGACAGACAGCGATCCTGGCGTGATGGTGACGAGTTGTGGATCTCTGGGTTGTACAGAGAGACTTAGGAGACCTTCGTACACGTGCACACCCTTCCCGTATAGACGTCACTACGCCGTCCGCAGGAAGAACGGGGTGTTTCTGCCAAGGTACTTGCAACGAGGCCAATCGTTCGTACCATTACCAGGGATAGGCCATTCATTCACTCAATAATTTATTTATTTATTCATTTATTTATTTATTTATGTATTTATCTATTTATTTATTTATTCATTCATTCATTCATTCATTCATTCATTCATTCATTCATTCATTCATTCATTCATTCATTCATTCATTCATTCATTCATTCATTCATTCATTCATTCATTCATTCATTCATTCATTCATTCATTCATTCATTCATTCATCCATTTATTTATTTATTCATGTATTTATTTATTCATTTATTCATTTATTTAATTTATTGCCTGACGCATTTAGCTGTAAACCTGCCGCAGAATGGAGATAGTAATTATTATAATTACAGATAGCACAAGAAAACAATAACACTATCATAGTTATGAGAAAGATTTGTAAATATAGACAACCTTGATCCACAGTATAAAGATAGGCATACAGACAGTAGCGAAACGCGTGTATTATTGAAGGTGCCCGAGCTACTTGCGACAATAGCGCTCGTAGCGACCATCGAGATACTCGAAAGTAAATTAAGCTATAGAGGACCCAAAACTATCATAGATAGCGCTGCTAAGCAACCTCCTTTCACTTCCATTGATGAATAAAAACAATAAAACAACAATGAAAATTCTCAGCTAAACCACTCCTAATAGAAGTTCATTTTCTTGCCACCAGAATGCATCTAGTGTATTTTGAGTGCTCTGTGTATTGCATTGTAAAATACTACATTGTAAAATGATATAAGGAATAGATTGATTAATTAATTGGGAGTATGGCATTAAATTGTATTTTACGTTCACTTATGCGCGCGCCGGCATTTGGCCGAACGCAAATCCACCCGGTTACCTCAAGCCTGAGCGCTCGTTACTTCGAGACAAGAATTTGTTGCGTTTCATTAGTGTCAGTCTTGACTCTTGACACTGTCTTTGAAAGTAAAAATTGAAAATATCTTAGAAAAAGAAATACTATTAAGTTAGCGAAATTTCTAAGAATTCGAATGGAATGGAAACCTCGCGATATAACGTTTTTTTTGTACTGACTTGAGAACGCTACACAATATTAAACAAGGGATAAATGTACGAATTGCAGTTTCATCAGAAAAAAAAAACTTTTTTTTCAAATAATAAATATTTGAATCGTTGCGGTTTATATTCGTAATGTAAAATAATATACAATAAAAATTACTAAATACCCGGTAAAGAAAAAAATATTTGAAACTCTTAGAATCCAGTGTTAAAGTACTTACTGAACCACAATTCACGCATGTATCATCTTTTTAATGTAGTGTAGCATTCTCAAGCTATTATTTTTTTTAAAAAACCTAAGTTTTGCTCGGTTTTTATAATGAGACTATAGGCCTACTCTTTCCCCCAGACTACGGTGGTGCTACAACAAGATTTATGTAATGATTCGTGATGTGTCATTTCTCAGTTGGTCCTTACAAAAACAACAATTTTATTTTATCAATTTACTGGTTAACATTTTCGTAATTTTAGTAAGTGGTATGTCAGTGTTCGGTATGAATGCATAGGCCTATACTCACAAATAACTGGTCTCCTTCATCGTTATGTCGGTACCAGACTTCCCCTCTTTCCGTTCTCATCATCATTCATCAACCTTTTATAGATTTTGTTATACAAAACTGTACTGTACTGTATTAGTATTAGTTTAAGTTTAAGTTTTAAGGCAGTTTCATAGCAACACGGCAACACGTTTTTTCCGGACCGGCAAGTCAGATGAACCAATCAGGGCAGGCACGGCAAGTTTCTGATTGGTTCACGTGATCTGCCGGTCCAGAAAAAACGTGTTGCCGCGTTGCTATGAAAGCGCCTTTACTTATTTACTTTTAATATGCGCGTACGTTTGTTTATGTGCATGATACGGCAACCATGGACTAACAAACACTACCAGTGTTGTTAGCGAGACAAACGCTGTGTTGCCACCTTTACATTTCCGCCTCCTTTGTTCCTGTATAGAGCTTCATGTACAGGCAATGTTTATATAAACCGGGAAATAGAGAATGGACCGTAGAATAATTTAAAGTAAGTCGCTACCTCGGCGACACAAAAGTACATTTGCAAGTTAAAGCAGAAGAATATATAGACTACAGCGCTATTCCAAGCGAATAATCACGAGCTCGGATTTTGTACAGGTACCGTATTTAAAATAGTCTTAGCTATATTAAGAATTAAGTAGAAAGAAAGTTAAAGTTTTTGTTATGGAATTGTATACAAGTAATTATACCGAATAGCAATATTACGTAGAAAGTAAACCTTTTTATTATGGAATTGTAATTAAAGCGTATATAGCTTATCTGAAAATGAATCGTCTGACTTCTATAGATAGAATAAAAGCGGAACAAAATTTCGTGGAAAACGCTTTCAGATCTAAACGTTGGCTCCGCCTTACGCGCTGTGCAAAGTAATAAAATGTTAATTGAAATTAAATGGTAGCTGATTGCGTTTAAACACACCATATCTTGCATGTGGCACTATGAACCAATAACCTAAACGCGTCTTTTGCATAACAGATCCGCTCGCTACGTTTAGACAATAGTATGCTCTGAGCTTGTAGTTTGTTTTATTTTCTCTAACAGCCATTTATCGTTCTTTCACTGACTACTTGATAGATTGAGACATGGCTTAAACTACATTAAACATACAAAAAACAATGTTGCACTTTATGATCTATGGTATTGGTTTATTTCATCAATTTATTTAATAATTTAATATCGTTTTTATAATTACTGATCAATTTCGTCTGTATTTAGCAAATATTTAGAAAACTGGACGTTACATTTAGCAAAAATATTGTTTTTATGTCGTGAAAAGCAAATTACATTAAATAAAATATTGTATTTAGAAATATTTGAATAATCACAACAAATGCAAGAAACGACAAATGCTGGCACTTTTAACATAATCTTCCGAATTGTTTTCAATTGTATTCCATTATTACGTAGAGCATTAATTGCAACTAGTGACAACGCAACAAGATAGATTGTTATATTGATTATTATTTTCATCAGATGTATGACAATTACAACGATTATGTTTTCATACAAGAAAAAGCATTACAAAATTAATTTTTCGTGCGACCCACTTAAGTGTTATTGTCGTAGCTTTGAATAACACTTTTAAGTTCCTCTCAATTTAAAGCCCATTCCATTCGCGAAGGTCATCAAAATAAAGTTAATGTCTAATAGTAACTGTTCCGAGATGCTTCAGAAAATACGCAACAAACTGTTAAAGGTATATTCAACAAGTGGCGTCGTTGTTTGTGTTTTTTGCAGGTTGCTGCCTTATGAGTATTATGACTTCCTCGTAAAAAGTATAATTCTTTCAAACCGGTTTTAAAATGATTGTCAAAACCACTTTATACAGATACTAATTTCATACCAATTATTTATAGTAATTACGTATCAACCTACCAATAAAACTATTATTTAACTGACACAAATTGCCAATAGCTCAAATGTTAAATACCGTTTTACATTTTTTGACACCATCTTCTAGTTGCCTTCTATAAATACTAAAATACTGGACTTTCTACCTTGAATTAATGTATCAAGTCCATTTATTGTTAACCCACTCAGTAACGAGGACTGATTTCTAGTGGGAGATATTACCGTCGTGGTCAAACACTTGTGATGATTAAGGCTGTAGTCATGATAAATTATAGCAAGAGCGTTCGGAAGTAGTTTGGAAGTTTTAAGTCATCTAATTTCTCTAAAACAAATAATAGGATTATTATGAAAATTTACCTTCTTGCAGAGGGGTGTCATATCTACGCATGGTATTAAGTATATTTGTGACAAGCCTGCTCAACTCACGTTTGAATTATGTAAATAAATTACTTTTGTCGAAAATGATCGGCGAAATAATACGGAGAATCTGTTTTAAAAATGGGTTCATTATTTTTTTGAATAGATTGGTGACAAATGTACTTAATATCATGCATAGATATGACATCCCTCTACAAGTAGGTAAATATTTATAATAATCCTACTATTGATTGGTTGACGGCCAATACATCTGTAAAACTCCTACTGCCAAACGCTGTTAATATTTCATGTATAATGTAACAATAGTATTCTAACTCCCAACCGATTGAATATCATGTGAACTTGTCTGAGGTCCACCTGTTGTGATGCCCACATGTAAAGTGGCGTAGCACGACTAGAACGGTAATTAATATGCAACCAGCACTTCTATTAGAGTTGATTGAACCTAATCAGTTTACTTCCGGTTACTTACGCTTATTACTATTGACAGCTCCGTGTGCAGTTGCACTCTGCGCTTGATTTACAATAGCGAAGAAGCAAATAGAACCGAGAGAGATGTCTTTTTCCATTAGTTAAAGAGATGGAGAAAACGTGTTAGCTAAGACTCGCTGATGAATGAATCTTGGGTCTGTATGTATAGTCCTGACTCAAGCCTTCCTCAACTCAGCCTCTCCTCAGCCTCGCCCAATCACCAATCACGGAACGGCATTGCCATGTGGACGGCTCTGTGTTTGGTGAGGCTGAGGAGAGGATGAATCCTCAATTACACTACCTAAACAAACAAGGGCTTGAGTGTGTTAACTATAGAACTATGCAATCGGGGCTTGGTATTTGTGTAAAGATTTTAGAGGGGATATCATTATTAATTGTACGGTTTAATCGTTTACGCAAGATGTTTAATGGTTGAACGAATTAAGGTTTCTTATGTGTTCATGGTCTAACCATGGATCGACCTGCAACGATGCTGGAAAGCGCGTTTGTTATTCTCATTTCCGGTATTGGAAATCGACGTTAATTTTAGCTGCTATTACTAAGCAACCACATACCAACAAGGTAAACAAAAAAAGCTTGAACAAAAGTGCACAATGGTGGCTCCCAGCCAACTTCTGGGGCTAGTTTAGTGATACACTGATTTACCATGTTCAGTAACGCAAATCCATGGTCTAGTGAATGTTCCGTTGAATATAAAAAAAAAAAAAAAAATCACGTATTCTCGTGACGTCACATCGGCATATTGGAGGCCACCTATACTACTATTTTCAAGTTTCATTTAGCTCTCAATAGAAAACAAATAATATTGTTTACGGGGAAATATGTGAGTTTGAACACGTATATCCACTCTGTATATAAAGTTTACCGAAATGATTATGTGTGTTATTGTAAACAACAAAAAGAGTGGTCCAAATAGAGAGAATTTATTTAAGTTGCTTTTAAGTAATAATAGCAAACCAAAGTTGGAAAACAGTTCAACTTCAACCAAATGCCAGTTGGAACATAGTAACAATGATCTCCCAATCACATGCCATTGTGGCCTCCAGTATGGCCACCATGTGCAATATGTGAGGACTCTGAATTTTATAAATATTCTCCAGAAGACAATATTATATCCTTCTACGAGTACGGTTTTGAGGTACTATGGTAGAAAAGACAAGAATACATAACAAGTTCGCACAAGCCACCATTAGGAAAGAAGTTACGCCAGACATGTTTGTTGAGAGCGCATATGAGCGGACAAACAAACTACGGCAACATTAGTTGCTATGGATATCGATAGGATAGGATTGGTTGAATAACCGTGGTTTGTCCGCACTTCTTAAAGTTCTGTACGTGGCAATTCACCATAATTTTTAATCTATTTTCAGCTTTTCTTATAACAATTCACCTGTTCTACTAAGTTTTGTTTTAATATTTGCTAGAGTTGCAAAAAGTGGCCTCATATTTTCGTTTCTTCTCTTATTCAACTTTTTGAACCTTTTTGCCAACTCTGATGTACCTTGGCGAGCGACTTGTGTAGTACATATTTCTAGAAATGGAATGACAATACTTTATTAGTCTTATCTAATATTTCGTCTCATGGTACACGCCTTTTGTCTGGACCATAAAATCTTTTCCGAACTCACACCCATTAATATAGGTACATAAATCATAGTTATAGTTATTACGTCGGGTTTTGTTATGCACGCTTATGTTTTTACTACGCGAGCGAGTTCATGTATAGAACCTTTCCCAGGTGTTTGTTACGTTTCTCGTGTGTTCTATTTTGTTGTAAAGCTGACTTTACTGAGTAGGTACACGTTCTTATTTCAGTGTTATTAATTCGTAATGTTGCACGTGAAACATGGTTGGCATAAAAATCCAATTCAAATTAAATGAATACATAAATAAACAAAGAACGTGAATCAATATAACCTCGTCTCATACAATGATTAGCAACACAAACCATGCTTCATAAATACAAATTAATAGCTTGAAAGCAGTTTAGTGAAAAATGAGTCCGATATAGATAGGTTGTGACCGTCTGCATTATGGACCAATCACAGCGTCGAGAACTGTTCGAGCATTGAGCGAACACAGGTTGTCACAACTCGGATAATGAGAATCTAGTTGGTCGTGGTCACACTAGAGTTTAGGTTTCAGAGGATTACCCTCTCTAGAAAGTCAGCCGACAACTCATGTAATATTTCTAAAGATGGTTTATCACGTAGGTATTCTGAATTGGATTTTAAAGTTTCAAAATGTTACAAATCAAATAGTTAAAGTTAGTTCACATCGGAAGTTAGATTGTTTATTTCTTTTTATGAATTGGATTTTAAAGTTTTATCTTGTTTCAAATCAAATAGTGAACCCATTTTGCATCGCAAGAAGTCAGATTTATTGCTAAAACTGATTATGTTTCGGCACGCGTTTTGAGCCCTTCAAGGTAAATGGATTTACTTGCGATGGAAGATTGTTGGTACACGATTAACAATGTAAACCCACCCAGTTGTGTGCGGTGAAAACAACTATTATTCAGGGGTGGCGTAACTAGTTCAGTTTCAGTCTGCATTTTGAATCTGGCAAGATAAATTTATTTATATATGAGGTAAAAGATCGTAAGTAGGGCCTACAAAATAATTAACAATGTACAGCCCCGCTTTGCAAAACATGTTCCAAGTTAACCATTTGTGCCATTTCAATTGATCGTGCCCTATAGTAAATGGTATAAGTCCATTTACATCTAAAATCGAAATCCTAATGATGTCGGTATGTTATGAGAGTTTCTATCACGATTTTAATTAATTTAATTGGATCACCGTAACAGGTAGAGTTCATACCACATCAACTTCCAACCCTGATCCGCCATAATGACAATGCATAACTCGGGGGGGGGGGGGGGGGGCTTAGCCCGTGAACAAGGTTGGACTTGACCTGGTACAGATTGAGCTTATAGTATTTTTGATCTCGTGTATTATCTTTCAAAGATTTATTATTTTTCCAGCCAGATACCTCGGAGGTCAAAATGTGTTTCTTATTTATAACTATTTATTTTAAAAGAAATATGTTTATTTACTCCACGTCTTTTTGTTTTTTTAAATATAACAAGTGTCACTGTCAGTATATTAGTTTGTTTGATTGTAAGATGCGTTGGAATAGACTGGCGCGGTAATCCCGCTGGCCAAGGTCGTTTAAATACGCCTTACCCTCACTATAATCCAAGGTCACTCTTGGTTGCTTTGAAGTAATTACCTTAAATTTTTTGTCTTGTGCGATTTTTTTTGGTTGTCAGTACGGAAATAGTATTTGTACCGCTGATATAAGAAAATGATGCACTGCAAGATATTTAAGATCATTGCTGGAAAACTCATATTGATCCTCTATAGATTATAGTGAGAGTAAGTTATCAAAATGTTGTATACAAACAAATCACCTATCAAAAATGCATGCGTTTTGCGGGTAGCTTTTGCCATATTCTTCATAAAACCTATTGTAAGTAGCGTAGGCGTACGTCAACAAAAACTCTCGATCTTCTCCAGAATATATTTTATGTACAGGTACCCTATTTATTATGTTTTATAGTTATGTTTTAGAAAATATTATTATTTTTTTTATTTATTAATTATTCCCATTCATTACAAAAGTGAATAGGGGTTGGCAGAAAAGAGCACAGCTCCAAACACACAGAGTGACTGCCGTCCCATACTAAAAGTATACTTAAAATCTAAATATATTAATGAACAAATAAATTATAAAAATATATAAAAGAACCTGGAAATGATAATGATAACAATACAACCACCCAAAAATAATTAAATATACAAAATACAAAATACAAAATACAAAATGAATGTTTAAAGGTTAATTATTTAAAATTTGACGAATAAGACACTATTTGTATCCCATTTATCTAAATGTAATATCGCTTATAAATTGTTAATTTATCTAGTAATTTTATAACAAATTAAACAATGATGTCAACAGATAAATAGAGTAGGACAGTGGTTCATTGCTTGGCGTCGTTGCCATTGATGGCGGATACAGCAGGCCTATCTATTCGTGTTCCCTCAGAAGACTTATTCGTTCTCTACTTATGGTTTACACATGACAATATTGTTTATAAGTACGAGGAGCGATTTAGAAGCAGCTCGACTTAATAACAGAAAGTGCATTGTTCTTTAAGAAAATATGTACTTAATAAGCTCGTCACGCCTACATGCAAGCCTTCCGTTCAGGGGCGGATAACAAGATTAAGAAGCTATTACAGAAATTTAGCCTCATCTGAGTAGTTCTCTATACTCTCACTAAAATTCATGACACGACGTCAACTTACAACCTACATCTAGTTTACTCTTTATGTACCTCTGCCAGAAGTTATGCATTACACTACCACGACCTAGCTAAGCTTGAACTTAAATGCATTGCAGGGCACGTTCTCCATAAATCCATTGGTTCTTTTATTTCTTAGAACGACCACTGCATTGACTAAACTCAACATGTTCCGTGTAATGTTTATACACAAATAAACATTTGGTATGTCACATAACAAAACATTTCATTCATATATGTTAAATCCGTGCTACCTTCAATATCATTTATATTTATTTGGTACTTCATTAGGCCTAAAATGAAGAAGCAATAACATAGCTTCAAAAGTTGTTAAAAAGTAAAAATATCACAATATCCAGGAACTTGGTACAAACGTTGCAGTTGTAACTCAACGTTTTAAAGTGTTCCTTATGGCCCTATGATTTTACGCTGTAGAATCAGTGTCATTTTCAGTTAATAATTTAGTATTCACAGGGTAGGTAAATATTATTCTTCTTGAACTGAACTATTATTGTAGAGTTAGAATGTCTTGAGCAAACTGCGGTCGACGGCTTCAGCAACGCACAAGATGAGGGGCAAACATGGCTGCAATTATTTATCGACGCGACTTGGGGGCTATACTGCGTCCTGTCTCTCTTGTTCTAACAATACAATAAGTAACAAGCTTATTAGGATATGTAAGCCCGCCTAAATTACCTGCGATGTTTCTCCCATTTTACCGTTCCTACTGTTACTCTGCATGATAGCTTACAGTGAAACATGCTTAGGCCCTATTTTGTTATGTTGCTTTATACAAAGGTATACCAACACATTATATAACTCTTGTTTATTTGCAATTTTGCTCCAAAGCAAACATTTAGCAATAGCTGCTTCAAGTCCATAATATTTCATGAATGCGTTTGACAGTGTGTTAGATATAAAATGAATGATTCCACTATACTCATCCCAAGACTGTTATGTGGACCGATGCACTCAAAGGTAGTGATCCCATCGCACACAGAGACTCGAACTGGCGTAGTGACAGTAGCCGGTGTGGTTGTCACGTGGTTCGGCATCATTTAATATCACCCAAATATCGTCTCAATTAGCATCTTTACTATAACATATATACGACATAAAGTGCAAATAGTATCATTTTGGAAGTCCTGCCGACAACCTAATGACCGTTGGCTGTGTTAGTACTCTCTATTATAATAATATATAATGTAAGCTCATGGTTGATAATTCATTTTAATTGTTGTTTTATTACACCGTATCAGGTATGTAAACTCGATTATATTCCTCCGAAGTAGACTAATACGTCCCTAAATACTGCAGAAAACGTGCAATTTTGAGTGTGCCTAACCACTGGAATCGATAAAAAGTTTTCTTCCCAGGAGGATACTTCTCGGATAGTCACCGACATGGCACAGTGGAGTTCAGCAGACCACCTATAAGCGTCGCGTCTTTCTTACGGATACTTGTGCGGATACTATTCAGCGCGCGACATTGCCGATTGGAGAAAAACAAAACGGTGGTGCGGCCATCGGCTACTTCAAACGCCCGGTATAAATCGTTCCGGACTTAAAATATAAAAATAATCTCTTCTGGATTTTTAATCACGAAATGTACAGTAGGTAAGATAAATAATTTCAACGATACGATAGATGCGTGCGGTAAGTGTGTAACAATATTTGCGTTCGTTATCGCTTAAAAGCCGAATCGAATCGATATCGCGAGCATCGACTCAACCCGGGTTTCCAGGCTGGCGAACACTTGTTACTGCCAGAGTACCTTAATTTCTTACGTTGGTTGGCGTGTTGCGTTCATATTTGGGGTTGTTGATAAGCTCGTTATTTGACTCAACCCTGGTTTCTAGGCTGGCGAACACCTGTTACTGCCAGAGTACCTTAACTTCTTACGTCGGTTCACGGTTGGAGTGTTGCGTTCATATTTGGGGTTGTTGATAAGCTCGTTATTTTAAGCTGGTTTATGTCGTAATGCTGGTGAACGTTGAGCTTCAAATAGAACCTTAAGAGTCCGCTTCCCTAGAGCGTTAAGAGATACACAAATAACGCCCACCATCCAAGCGAACCAGGCTATTATAGATGCTGCTCAATTGTTGGCTCAGCACTTATGAAATATTCTCCCTAAAGAGATGGAACGAGCGAACAAAACTTTTGCATACATGATGGGACCGATCGACGAGCTACACAATAAACACAATAGATGAACGCAAATACTTTACTTGGGAGGGCACGAGATGGGTGTATCTATCATACCTCCAAACATGAATTTGGGTGACTTCATCTGAAACTCGTAACGGGTCACTTTTTTGTTTTAAGTAGTGTGACCTATTATTAGTATAGTAGTAATAAAATTAATTTCTAGACGTTCAATTTTCATTACTGTAACTCTAATTATGCACAATTCAGAAACCTTTTAAAGTTTTGACGAACTTGAAAAGCATGAAAGGTGAGAAAATTTGAAAAGCTCCCTAAACTTTGCCGAATCAACTCTGGTAAACTTTATTTTCACAGTAAAAAAAGTTGCTAGTTTTGTTTTTCTTGGCATCATACATACAACCTTAATGAAAATGCTTGTTGTAAGGAAATTCGTTGAAAGCTACCAATAAATTATCCTAACGTCTCACGTTTATATGAAATAATAATAATGAAGTTATTTAGTGTGAATGGTGGGTATACTATTTGCAGTTTTATGTATACAAGAAGAACATTATGTTTTATTTTTTATTACATACACTTATACGTTTTATAATCACTTAGTTTTATGAGGTAGTCTACACTTAAAACGATATGTTTTAGAGATTTGCTTTTATGTCTAGAATTTCCATTCGCAGACGCAATTAATCATATGCCCCTCCCCTTATGTAGAACCCAGTTCTGATAGGTTAATTGTCGATAAAAATAGATGCATAAGCACGTGATCTAGCCATTCCACTTATTGCGTTTATAGTATCTTATTATATTTATTTTATTTATAGTTATAGTAGTTTTTAGTACTTTACACAGCTTACGTCAAATGCGCATCGTTTACATGCGTTCTTTGTTTTAATCGTTTCAGAAGGTAAGCTTTATTGTAGCTAACGCTAAAAGTATACAAAAGAAAATGGTCAAGGAATAATTATAGTTGTCATTTTAATATTCAATCCGTATCAAAAATTAATAGTCCAAATGGATCGATAGTTAAAACTTATTTCACTACGAGAACTGGTTTTAGAATGGAATTAACTTTTTATTTTGTTGAAACAAGTGTTCAGATGTAATTTTTTATTTTTGTATCATACAAGAACAAAATGTCAATTTTGTAATACCACTGGCAGACGTAATTACTTTCAATTACTTTTGGCTCCCACTCTAATAGAAGTCTTGAATTCCAGATCGTGTTTGGTATAACCAGCATCGTTAAAGAAATGAATGCAATACACTCGGAAATACAAAACATTTCATACAAGATAGCTCATATAATACAAACATTTTCCTTCATATTGATGCCTTCAGTTTCGTTTCGGAAATTTATTTCCAATAAAGGAAATTAGTAAATAAATCGTTCCCATCAACTTTTATGCAGTCACTCAATCCGTTGATTTGAAAAGCGTTTCATTTCGGGGAAATTGTGTCCCTGAGCGTAAATAGTCCCAATTAGCTGGCTTTACCTCTCTTTTCTCGTTTGATTGCTTCATCCGATGCTTCATCCGATATTCTTCTTCGTGTTTGTGTATTTCCTTCTTTTCCCTTCTCTGCCATAGCGGAGAGAGTCGGGCGGTGCCTGGGGTAGTGATGGGTGACGGAATAGCAACGAGGGAGAATGCAAATTGAGTGGTGTGGGTTCTAAATGGTAGTCCGTACTTCTAATGCAGCGCCCCTTCTCTAGAGCTACACCAGAAACCAGAATTGGTAATTAATTCCGTGGTTTTTACCCGGACGACTGTGTACTGGAAGCGGAATGCCACGGGTTGGTTTACATGGCTCTAAGTCTTGAACGTCTTGTGAATTTATTGTATATAGAAATCACATTTACTCTACCGGCTTGTGGCTCTATTAAAAGATGAAGTTAAATTTAGAACTTCACGATACGCCGAAGGCAGTTCATTATAAAGACGTGTAGGCTCATGAAATGTCCGTGTCAGTTTGAGCGGTATTTCCTTGCCAACTATAGGTTGCCTTTATTATACTAGCACTAATTGCCAAGAAGTCAACTTTGAGATCAAGACACTTTTATTTTTATTCCGTGTTATTTCATTTCGAAGAGATTCTGTAAAACCTTACGGTGGAAATAACAAGAAGCCCACCAACGGCATTAAATGTTGTGTGTGTACAAAAAATGCAAAGTAAATATACTTATTAAAGAGCTAGGGCCTATACGAGTACGGCATGTACGCATAGATATCTCATAGTCTTCCTCAAGTGTTGTGCGGAATGTGTCGTTGTTGTGGAAAATAGTTCGTTAAACAATTCCGTCCCAACAATGACTCCCCGGGATGGAAAGCAAGGGACACGTATGTAACTGCGCCGCTGATTTCACTGTTTCGCTTTGCTTCGTTTCTCGACCTTATATCAGAACAATCTTTTTATTTGTGCTATGTCGTTATCAGTACAAGTTTTATTATTAATCATACTGCAGCATTAGTGAAAACCAAAAAACTAGTACAATTTGTCTCTTTATTGTTCTGATAGACGCTGGTGTAACAGAAAAGCAGGTTTACATATTTTATTAAGACTGGAAAAAGAGGGCGTGGCGATGGTTCTAGTTTTGTTACACTTGCAAGGTTGTACTTGAACACAATACTAATATCGCAATATGCCCTATTAACAACTAGATTTAACATTTTCGCAATCTTATAGATATTTTAGTAGTGTATTAAAATTGTAAACCTTGAAATAAGCTAAATGAGGTATTCAGTTTTTTCTGTGTAAAAATTTGTTGCTATCTATCTATCACAAAAAAAACAGTTAAAGATATGAGTAATCCAAATAGACATCCTTTTTAGTGACGATTGAAGTGTCTGTAGACGATGGCATGAGACTATAAGTCAGGAGGTAGTGGGTTCGACTATACTGTCACTTGGAAGGTGTTCCCAAATGTTACCTCTAGTCAAGATATGAACGACATAACTCGGCATGTCTCATATTAATATCCCTAAATACGTTGACCACCTGAACTGGGACACATTATGTGTCCAGATATGGAGCAGACATCTGTACTACTTTTTGCCATGGTTTTATATTTTTCATTCTAACACTGTGTTTTATTTTCATCATTTAATTACATTTAACTCGCATATGTATAATCTGTGGGTTTTAATTAATAAAGTGCAATTTACTCACTTTGTTTTGATTGTAAGTTCGCAGTATCTCTCTTTAATATGTGTTGGTTGACGTTCTCATGTGTTTTTTTGCTACATTTTATGTTGTAACGTTGTCATTGTTCTATTATGTGTTCTGTACCTAAATAAATAGCTGTTACACAAAACGTGACGAAGTTAACGAAAATATGCGAAGGTTTGATTATGGTTGCCGTCCTAAACATTGGGGTTGAATACAGTGACATGAACGAGCGTATGCAACTAGATTTAGTAACGTCCAGTTAGCTGTGCTGCTAAGCTCAAGGATCGTGTGTAACGTTAGATTGGAACATCTTTGCATGATTACCCGACTGAGCTGAGCTGAGACTAATATAGCTCATTGCTATGAAGTAGACCGCAACGCATCTGTGACCTCGGGTAGCCACCCCACCCCCACCCCTCCACCACTACCCCTTATTTTCTACCCCCAACCATCATCTAGTCATGCACGAGGCATTTCCATGCGCCCGACAAGCTTACTTATACGTTGTGAAATCCGTTTTCCACAGGAAATTGATTAAGTACCATTAAATTCAAGTTGACATAGCTCATTTTAATTTCCTTATTTTCGTAATTAGAATGTTATTTAAATATTTTCAAACATACTGTGGACTTTTTTACTCTGAAAACCTTTATTTTTTTATTTCCATGCGCCCAAGCTTACTTACACGTTGTGAAATCCGTTTTCCACAGGAAATTGATTATGTAGCATTAAATTCAAGTTGACATAGTTCATTTTAATTTCCTTATTTTCGTAATTAGAACGATATTTAAATATTTTCAAACATACTGTGGACTTGTTATACTCTTAAAACCTTTATTTTTTCGTTACTGTAATGTAATGCACATCTATAGAACTTAAATAAACGATAGTTGTGTGTAGGTCTCACCATTTCATCTAGTTATTTCAACTATACTTGTTCGCAAAACAAAACAAAATATTACCGTCATATTTTTCCAACAGAAATTGATCCGTTTATTTAATTAAATGTGATTTCAAAATGAAAAACGTAATTTGTTATGCTTGTAGAGATCTATTACACTATATACAATGAATAAATGGGCATTGGATGGAGGGAGGGTGGACTGGTTTGTAGCTACTTTCAAAGGAAAGATTCGTTGATGTTTGGCTGTGTTTATAGCTGGATAATTTTCACCTCGTTGGTTCTGTCTGTACTTTTCCAAAGTGTTCTCATATATGGCGAACGAATAAAGGATCGACTTCCTAAAACATCCCTCGAGCATTCTCACCAGAATATAAATAATTCTACTCGCATGGAAGGGCGTAATGGGGAACCATGCCGCAGGTTTCCGATTAAATGTTTTCTGTTTTCTTTGTGTGTCCTTGAAATAATAATAATGCTCAATAAGGGAGGATAGCGTGGGCTGGTTCGAACACGTCGTGCTTTATCTGTATTCTATCATCTCTGATAGAGGTATCTTTAATCTCCTGCCCAGTATGAGGTAGAATGAGTAACGTCCTTACCAACTGTGTGGCTTGATATTAGACAAGATATATCAACGTATTGCCTAGGTTAGTCCGTCCGTGCAACGATAGAGCGATAGAGTTGGCAATGTTTAAATCACTACCGTAAATCACAAATGGTTTTTCTGTATTTCAAGTATTGGTGTGTCCTTTTAAAATTCTACCAGTTGACTATAAAAAAAAACATCCCCAAATCGGTATTTTTTATCAAATATGCTTTGACAAGTAGGCCTAGTTGTATCGAAAGCTAGAAACTAAACCTTTCTCAGTACTTCAGTGGTATTAAAGCACATCTTACAAAATTGGCAACTGACTCTGATGATTCAGATTTCCTAACGAAACTGTGTCACGCAAAATTACATACTCGATTTCTATCACCTTAAATGCTAAATTGTTTACTATCTTTTTCTGATCCGCTTTTCTATAATATGGCTCATGGACATTCTATTACCATATGTATGCATAGGTTTTTCATTTTTGTAACTATTTATGTATAGTTTAGTTCATAAAATACCTTGTATTCTGCAGCATATATCCAAATATATGTTGTCGTTCAATGATCAAACTAACTATTGGCGCCTGAGATATGTGGCCCATACTGCAGTTATAACCATAACATTTAATTGACGTTCGAAACATGTAATTGTGATGTCATTTATTTTCTGGGTCACCAAGTAATCTGCTCTTATGATGTAATGTAATGCCACGCAACAAGTGCTCTGCTAGCGAATAAAAACCTCCACGCTTTTACCATGCTTGTACGATCGATGAGAAGGCAGTGAAAAGGTTCAGTCACTGATAATGGATGATTACATTGTTACATAATACCTTTGTTTCAAGGTAACCTTCCATCAGCATCTGACCATTGACCTCAAAGACAACAATAGAACAAATGAATTGAACTGATGGACAAACCATCAGCTATCAAAATAATAAAATTGCAACCATACAAATACAAACAAGTGTAACCATAGTAACTGCTCGCCATTTAAAACTTTTAATGATAGACAACGACTAAGTGAAAGTTTTGTATGTGTATTTGTTTGCTTTTTGTTTTGTTTTCCAAAATCAGACGAAATTATTTTTTGACAGCTTGTTGTTTGGCCATCGATTTAATTCATTTGTTTCATTGTTGTCTTTTGGTGTTGCTAGTGCCCAATTGAACTATCAATTAGAAAATTCTGAGACTGCGGCAGCTGATCATTCTGTTCGTCTCTTTTTAAAATGAATAAAGTGAGTAGATACTTTAGCTATAGATATTGTCTGGGTCCACAAATAACGAAACAAAATATATGCAAAATTTATTACATTTTGAGAAAATCTGATAATCTCAATATTATTGAATTATCGGATGTTACCCGAACGTAATGACTTTTACATTTTTTTTTTCGTAAGTTGTAGACCTTTATAATATCACTCTGCGCGATCTAACCACAATTTGGATTTTAAGAGATGTTTTAAAGATACGAAGAGAAAAACTTAGATTCTCTCGCTCTGCTGCCGCAGACTACTTGACTGGTAACCATTGTGTCTATACATGGTCGCTATTGACATTTAGGCTGTTGTAGGTGTTGTAAGTATGGTATGTTTGTTTTAGAATATCTGCAGTGTTGTCTACTCCATAGAGCATGACGTCCGATATTGTATTGTATTTATTGATATTTACCCGCCCGAGAGCGGGAAGGCCAATGTAGGGCCCAAATCGCCCTCATAAACCTTTGCATCAGCTGTTCTGTTATGTTTGTCAACCAGTCTCTGCACACATTAAATAATGCCTACTTATGAAACTTTATAAGCTAGGGTAGGCTAGCCTACACTATTCATTAATAATATATATAGGGTACATTCAAGATGTATCAGACATGTCAAAACCATGTAATTAATTAAATACATAAATTCACATTTTAGAGTCTACCCACTCAGTAACAAGACTGATTTTCAGTGGGGGACTATAATTTAAAGTGACTTAACCAACCTTGCAAACTCCGAGCACGATCGACGAGTGAAGATAACCAATCAAAGATCGATATTTCAAATACGAAACATATGAATCAGTGATTGGACAGTGCGAGCACCTGCGGACAAATCCCATAATCAACAAGGCCGATTCAGAACAACTTTGAATTTATTGAGTGCTTCGTTGCTGTTAAAAACGTGTTTTAAAAAGTTAAAACTGGCGCAGTGGAAGCGTTGGTGGGGCGAGTAAACCTCAATGATCCATATGTAAATTTGATCCGAACACGTTGAGCGCAACTCGTGTCCCGTCATCGATGTGGACAGGTGTCATTGAACACATTGGCATCCAGTCGAGCTAATTTTATTTCAGTTCGCTTTCCAAGTTCGCACAATTATTTAGATTACGAGGCAAGGAATGTACGACGGGGCGCCGTCTCATATATACTTTAACAAAAAACATTACAGCACGAAATATTACATTTCACACTAATATTTGTAAGGAACATAACGGCAACGTTCTTCAAACCAATGTTTTATATGTAGGATAGGCAGGTAGGAATATATTTTTATTTGGATATGAGTGAAGTGGAGGAATAGATGATTTTCAGAATTTATCTAGGACCTTACATAGAATTAATCACAGCCCTCTAGATCTTCAGTGACAACAATGCACAACAGTAAACGTGATTAGTTCTATCTAAGGGTCCTAGATAAATTCTGAAAATCAGTATTCCTCTACTTAACTAAACATAATATATTCCTACCTATCAAGGACCCTTGGATAGAAGTAATCACGGCCCTCTAGATCTTCAATGACAACAATGTACAACAGTAAAAAATCCACCTTAACGTAACATTTGAAAATTATCAAGGACCCTTAGCTAAAAATAATCACGGCATTCTAGATGAATTCTGAAAATCGTCTATGGGGTGGAGTGGACATTCTCACCCGCCCCTGTACTGGTCCATGGTCACGCTACTGAGTTCAGTGCGAGTATGGCGCAAGACAAACGATCAAAGGTAATGTCATATAGTGAGTTCCGTTTTGTGTCACCATTTTGATAGCAGTCGTTCAATTGAACATAACGTTTGACGTGAACGCGTCACCTCGATATTCTCCTCAAGTGGAATTCATTGCAGTCACGTGACGTCATTGTACGGGCGATTACCACGTGAGCCCATTGAAGATCAAAGCTGGTGAATGCAACCATGCGCGTTACAACCATATCGTGTAGTTACTGAATCACTGCTTGTCAATCATGCCAATCAATGTATTGTCGTGTATCTCACTCGGTCCACTGTTTGATGAGAATTAACTGGACACCTGCTCCTTTGTAACATATTTTCCACTTCCACCATTTCACTGATTGGACGAGTTCATCTCGTTCATTCCGCTCGTCGAGGTGGGTGAAGTAGTGGAAGTTTTATTTCGCCGCGAGATTTGAAATCTTAGTAAACATAAATATAATATCACAAAATACATGGCACGAATGGAAAGGTATATAAAATATGGTTCAACAATGGTTTACTAGATTGATAACCTCAGTTTTCTATAGATGGATAACTCACCTCAGGAGATTGTTTTCCTACTGTGGCCAAAAACAAGCAATGTCGACAAAACGTGTATCTGAATTATTCAATAAACATTCTATTCTATTCTATTCTATAAACTTATTTGATTGATATGAGATGTTATGTATACGTTTTCGCTCATGGCTGAATATATTCGTTTTTGTCGACTGGTTGTGAAAGAATTCTGAAATTTAGAAATGGTTCACGAATGCTTTGTTTGCCTTTGATACCTCACATGGATATTTCTATACGTTTTCGTTGATGGCGGAAGATATTATTAGTTTTTGTCGACTTGTTATGAAAGAAGTTTTGAAATTACCGCCATCATGGAGACAAATTACCACCGAAATCATTCCGTTGACGTAAACTTAACTTGTGGCCACCTTTTCCTCTAGCGCTGCAGACACGCTGAATAGAAATACGATTTACTTTAGAAAATATATAATTATGTTCCTGGGATTTGTAGAAGATCTTTCGTTTTTACATATCTTAACCGATATTAAAAGTGAAGGACAGTCTCATATTCGGTGCGTTCCCATGCCCTTACGTCGGACGTTGGACGTCGGACGTTGGTCAACCGTAGCCCGTAGAATTCTCGACGAATGTCAGCGATTGTTGTAAATGGCTCCAATTGACCAACGTCCGACGTTAGCGTCCGACGTAAAAGCACGGGTACGCACCATTAAGTAACAATTATGAATGGGAACAGATTTATATTTTCTTCTGGGTTGTTTCGTCGTGTCGGTACAGAGTTTTTACCCGACGCTACGCCACCCATGTTAGTGGCTTTTTCAAGTCTGGTCTTGACAACCCAGAAGAAAATATCAATCTGTTCCCATCTACGGGTCGTGAAAGCCTCGAACAACTTAACAATTATGAGTGTTTTGTGCGGAACACACGAAATATTTGATCGTATTCGTCTTCATACATGATATCACTGGAATCACTTTTCAAACAGCTAGACACGTGTAAGGGTTGACGTCGTTGAGTAACCTGATTCGCCGCAACTACCGGCTTTACATAATGCATGGACGTCTCTCTTTGACTGTGACGTCGTCTTCCCCACCGAGCACACGTCAAAGACTTTGATCATGTCGACGTTTGACTTCACTTTTATAGATTTACCTGCCTGGCGCTTCAGAGCACACCCCCGTTGTGTGTGTGTGAGGGTTATATAGAAGTGCGCTAAACTACGGGGTTTACTAAACGCTTCACAACATGGAAACGCAGTAGAACGTAGTCTCCTATATTGATTGTATGATATAAATATTTCTAATTTTATTATCAGAATTAAAAAAAAATGATAGTTATGAAGAAATAAAATAATATCTCTAACGATTATAATGGTATAAATGTGTGTCAAGGTGCATAATGAAGTGCTGCCAACAAACGTTTAACGTATAATTTTAACAACGAAAGTTCCTGACAAATTCGTTATTTGTCAATTTTTTCGGGTTGTGAACTCGTTCTAAAGAATTAACATAACACTAGTGGTGATGATCATTATATTTTCTGAAATATGACATTCGCTTTGCTCGAGGGTTCCAGAGCTACTTTTTGTTGTAAAATTACTTGTGTATAACAGTCGCTGGTCATGGAGATTGAGGCTGTACGTCCGCTACTACTGTGCTATTCATAACGTGACCTGTCTCTAGGGAAATGTGACACTGTCTTTAACTCCTGTATGTAATATTATTCCCTTTATTGTCAAAGGAATGTATTATAAGTGGGAATACGGTGGATGATGCGTTTGAGACACAGTGTCGTTAGATACAATACAACGGCATTCTACCACTTCGAATACCGAAGCAATAGCTCCATCTATACAATAGTGAGCTTTAAGCTGACTATGAATTCTAATCTAAGGTTGGAATTCATAGTCGGCCCCTACATCTAGGGGCGCCCATTGTTACCAAGGTTGCTTGCATGTTATTTCCCATCAACGAAACAAATCCATAGCAACAATTAATGGGTGGATGGATTTAAAACGTTTCGTACATGGAGAACTTCTTTACCGACTCTAATCCGGTTTGCTTCCCAATTGTATTCATTTTGTTTACAATGGGAACGCGGTTAAACAAAGGGTTGACTATGAATTCAAGGCCTACACAGAAAACAAATTACGACTTTTTTGTTGAGTAAATATAACATGTGCTGATATCTGTCTGGGTCTAGAGCAAACCAGCATTGACACTTACTGAACTCAAATACTAGATGTAATGCAGATTTTAGTTATAAAACTTTTCAAAATGGAAGAACAGGGGCGTTTGGAATTAAATACAACTTCAATATAAATAATAGTGCAAGGGGTAAACGTTATAGTTACAATACAGATACAAATGTTTACTCATTACATTAAAAACATGATGAACGTAAGGCAGGGGAAGAGTTTAACTGAAAGGAAGAGTTAAAGAAAGGAAAGAAAGCTAAAGAAAGTGAATAAATGAACCAAAAAAGAACTCTGGGTACGAACAGAATAATCACAAACTGTGTTTGAAGAACGGCAACAAATTCTTCATCCAGCTCTACCCCTACTATACAGTATACAGTACAGTATAGGCGTTGTCTGGTTTGTTGTCACTGACGTTCCATTGTTTGTACAGCTTGCCCTAAGGCTTATCGTGTGTCCATCTGTCTAAACGTGATAAACAGTTTGATTATCGTTGTTTAACGACGCACTTAACCACTGTCTGCTCTTTAGTCGCCTCGTAATACATGCATGGGCCTATTCTACTCTGAGCCCATACGGGATTTGCCTGGCAGTTAAAGTATTAATTTCGGAAATAAGTGGGTGGCATCACTGGAATTAGCATTTAATAAGTGTGATTTGGTGGGTTCCAAGTTTGTGTTTGTAATTTTTAATAGGGTATGGCCAATTAAAAAAATCATATGTTTGAAATCAGCTCGGTTGGCTTATAAAAAGTTTCTTTTTGGCTCCCATATCCGTGCAAGGAGGCATTATACGATATATAATGAGATGAAAGACACATTTTGTACACTGACCGTGTCAAATTAAAGTCAAATTTCTCAGTTTATCTTTTATAAAAGCTTTAACTATGTCACACTAAAAATGTCTTCACTCTGTCATGAATTCTATAAATATTGTAATAGTTGATCGATCTTAATGCGTTCAAGAAGATTTTTTGTGAAACCCCTACATTTATCGGTGGACAGGCGTATTTTAATAAGTGACAATTGTCTGTAATACTCACAGTGTTGCTTCCTATCCGTCAGCCACGCCCCCAAGAACGACCTATCTGTGTTCAAGACGACGTCTGTTGAAAGCGCGTCTCTTACTCAGCCGGGTCGAGCTGTGCTAAACCCACTGTCTTTTATCAGCTTAGCGGTTCGATTCGAAGGCGCCGAATATCTTTTTAGAGGGGAGATATTATGGTTGTGAGATACGATTGTTGATTGAATCATTCTCCCGTCGAATATGTTGGCAGGTCTGATTATCGGCTGAAGGAGTAAGCTTAAATGTTTGACACTCAATCTCCGTAGCTGTCTATAGTGTCTATATCGTACCTCAGTGTTGCTTGTCCGAAACTTGCGAACTTCTGCATTTTGTGTTTTTTTTTGTCCTCATATTGCGAAATGTTTCAACAGCGTGAAATTGTGTACGGTTGCATAGGAAAATTGAGATTTAATTTCGAGTTTAATTCCATTAGTGAGTTCGTTGTTTGATGTTTTTGCCGTTTGCCGCATTTTGATGTCGGGAAATAAAATACTTTTGGTTGTCTGTTGTCTTGGTACGGAGGATTTGAACGTAGGTCCATGATTTGAATGCAGCTCCTAGCATACACAGCTTGCTCTACATCACCACCAAGGGCTACTTGATCTCCGCCTGACCTTGCATAATCGTTGTCGAGTTGATAGAAGGTTCGTAGAGGTATCCTTCTTTTTCTGGTATAAGAATCCATCAAAGAAGAAGAAGAAGAAGAAGTATAGGAGTGTGTCCAGCGTCGATACTACTTTCGAAACACGTGAACGAAATCATTTGTTGTGGAATCATTTGTCAGACATTTTAGCCAAAATTATCACAACGAATTCACAGACATTATGGATCACTTCCTAACTGATAAACACTTTTCAATACTCGTACATTTGTACATAGAAAATTAAAAAACATTATTAAACACGATTCAGAAAATAAATGTTCAGTTATATATTTACATTAAACCAATCCTAATATATTTTTTCGTAGAGCTATTTATTACTTATCCTACTCAGTTTTAGTACTGATTTACCAAGATAGAACAGCTCGGTACCTTGTTGTTGTGACGAAAGAGACGACGTTATATTACCTTACAGAGGACGTCTTTAAACACCAAATAATCAGAATGAAACTAATTTTCAAGAGGCTATTCATACATATCACCCCAAACATGGTAGAAAGGTAACAATGAAGACAGCCTTAGAGATTCGTGGGGAGAAACAAACACGTCTTTTCTGTCTGTCTTGCGTCTCTGGGGTCGCCGTGACGCGCTTTTGGTTCATATTTATCCGACTCACGTGTTCAGTCACCCCCCCCCCCCCCCCCGGAGGACGTCACACTGGGCGTCAAAACGTCGAAAACTCCGCGGATAACTTCCGTTTTAAAAAGTAGTTCTGAATCGGCCTTGTCTATTGTGGCATTTGTCCGCAGGTGTTCGCACTGTCCAATCACTGATTCATATGTCTCATTTTTGAAATATAGATCTTCGATTGGTTATCGCTCACTCTTCGATGGTGTTCAGAGCCTGCAGGGTTAGTTTAACTCGCTTTAAATTGAAGTTCCCCACTGAAAAGCAGTTTTGTTACTGAGTGGATAGACTCTATAAATAGGAATGTATGTATTTATTTTATTTATCAGATATTTTGTAAGTACCTAGATACATTTAAACCAAAGTGTCTTTACCTACACCTAGATACCATAGAAAAGTATCTCACCCAACACTGTATGTGAGGGAAGCTATTCGCATGGGACTACGGCGAGACGTGTCCACTATAGCATCCATGTGGTACTGCAGGACGTGGGTTCGAATCCAGCATAAGATTAATTAAAGCGTCCGTCCTCCTCCGCATCTATAATCCACTCATCGTCTTCAATATCATAACTTCATTAACAGAAGCGCAATCTGCATTTGAATTGATACGTTAAGACATCAATGGGATTATTTGCTCTTAAGTAAACGTACAATATATCTTCGTGCGTTGACACATCTTTCTCTTTTGCGCCTTTGACTAGGTTTGTGTGTTGAAATAAAATAACGATTACTGAAAACCGTTTTGTGAGTTATCATTTCGAAAGCAAAAAAACGTTTGCATGGGACGCATCTCTCTGATTTGTATTTATTTATACTCTATACTCGCTGGTTGCAACGTGCCAAGAAGTATATTTCCGTTTCGCAGCGTGATTGCTGCCTTCTGCTTGATTTATGAAGATCGCTGAAAGATAGCGATTCTTGTGGAGGTATATTGGGCTTGTTAAAACTGCGCCTTACATTTCTTGTCAATAATCAAGTATTGTAACAGTCTCTTAATTAAATTATGAAACAATATTCAAATTGCCATTTATTTATAATTTGGTTTGGTTGTGCTTTTGCTATCATGTGCAATTTCACGCTTATCATGTGCTCGCTTATCAACGCGTCACACAGTGCTTTCCCTAGTTATGTATTATACGATCCTGATTATTGAAATGAATGTGCTTCGCCCATAGGTATAGTGTATTATTGTGATGGAAGTGTGTCCAATTATCTGTAAAAAAAAAAGGAATGCACGCTCTTATAAATTATAAACTGTTGCAATCCCTGACTAAAATTGTTCTTATTTTCTTCTGTTTCAGGTGAGTCTTATTAAAGTCCACACACTTTCATGCAATACAACGCTTGAAAAGAAGGTACGAATTTGTATCGTGAGGACTGCATTTTTTTAAATACTTAACTTTACAGAAATATATTTAACAGTTAAAACCCACTCCTATGATATTCATTATTACGCCATAAATTTAATGGGGCCTTTATTAGCTACGAACATGACGAACGAAAAGTTAAATTGAATCCTATAGATAAAACAAGTTGAATAATGATTCGATTGACTCAGACGATATCTGTGCTTTACGTCTCATATGTTGGCTACAATAGGTCTGAGAGGATGTTTTGGTGATATTTGTATGAGCTAGTAAAAACATCGCATCTAACATCGCTGCACTAGTCTGGAGTCGAACATGGAGCGCAGGAATCATAGTTTACCAGACAACACTTATTGACTATGACCCCGGCGTAAGCTCTATGTCAAGCACTAATATCAACCATGTGTGTATTTGCATTATTATTATTGTTGTTATTATTTATTTACAGTTGTGGGTAGCTGGTATAGGATGATAGAAAATTATTAAAATTATTATTGAATCATTTTGCAACAAAAAATCTCGATTGTGCATATAAAAGAAAAAGTGTAATAGTATAACTGTGAAGTAAACTAAATAAAATACCCTGACGTATTTGAATTGTCTAGATTTTATTTCATCCAGTATTTTTCATTATTGGAGCACATTTTCTTTCACTAGTCGTAATAAAAACCTAAAATTCGCCATCCCCAATACAACCGTTTGCCCTCGAGGTATAATAACTTACGCTTCACGAAAGACGATCATTTGAAACTTCCGTTTCTCTTTTCATTGTATTTAATTGAGTACGATTTCTTAATATTACACTGTTGACAAATCCTATGCTTTATTTTATAATCTGCCCTCAGCTACTTTGTAACAGAAGAAATAAATTTATTTTAAGATAGAACTGAAATTTGATTAGCGAATGAAGGTTTTCTTAAAGCACCCTTTACATTACTGCGGGCTAGAACGGAAGACTGTAGCAACGCAATGAAATGGAAACGGGGAGTGGCTTTGTCGGAGACACGGCTGTGAATACGACTGCGTTAGCGGAAAATATTTTTTTTTTATTATGGGCACGAAATTAATCTTACGAAATAGATACTTGGCTTTTTATGTAGTATAATATATAACACATATATACAGAGTTAAACCTTCACGAATGCCTTTCGCACGAATCCAATCAAATAACTCGATTTGTGTATCAACATCATCTAGGCTATATGTGTATGACGTTGCAAGCGAAGTTATCGTACGAGCGTTGAGGCAGTTGCTGCACCATCGTGTCGACCATCGACCATCATGTCGACCATCGACCATTATGTCGACCATCGACCAACATGTCAACCATCAGCCCATCAGCTCACGTAGCAAATATACATATACGGTTTGGAGATCATGTTGATAGGATTTGCGACACAATTTCACGAGGAGGGTCCCTTCTTGTGGTTACTGCTGCCCGTAAATAAGGATGGTCATATATTTTATAGTCTCTCTATCCTTATCCTTGCTGATTTCTTCATATGAGCTCATCTTTTTCCTTCCAACTCCTACCTTCTTCTTTTACATCGCCTCTTTGCGACCTGAACGCCCAACTCCTCCCCACGCCCCCATCCCTCAACAACCTAACCAGCCCCCCACGTTTGCCATCAACTGGATTCCCCTTATGACGACCCTGGGGATGTGTGATGGATCAGATTCGGCCAACACTACCTGACCTAGTGAAATAAATAAAATGCAAAAATGTACAAATGTGTACCAATTTTACATTTATTCTACATAGACTACGTTTACCACGCGAGCCGAGCTCGAGCTCGTAAGCTCGAGCTGGACATTATGCGAACTGAATTTGCTTGATAAACACCTAAGCTCGAACCCAACTCAGCTTTGTGAAGAAGCCGAGCCAGCACGCTCCGTGCGATCTCAAATTGCGTGATAAACACATGCGGACCGAACTGTGTACATACGTACGTTTAGCAAGCGGTTAACCACGCCTTCTTTTTCAGCACGAACCAGACCTGTAGTATTTAGTACGATCTCAAAGTCCGTGGTAAACGAATACCGAGCTATTGAGCTCGAGCTTACGAGCACGAGCTGGGCTCGCGTGGTAAACGTAGTCATAGACGATATCAAGTTATATGCATCAAATACGCCGCACATGACGACTATTATAATTCAGTATAGATATATGATGAATATACAAATTGGAATACATGCATTTATCGTAACGGAGATGTTATATTTGTATTGTTATTCTTTGTATACCTAACAGGTTTTGTGCTTAAAGGGATAGTCAGGTGATAAACTAAAAAACTATTATATGTATATGTCCACCCTCAAATATGGAAAACATGACTAAAAGATACCATACTTTAAAAGTAGGCGGTTAAAAAATTAAAGAAAACGCGATTTTTTGGCTCGGTGCTACTTGGTAGCTACAAGCTAAAAAAAATTGCGTTTTCTTTAATTTTTTAACCGCCTGCTTTTACAGTATGGTATTTTTAAGTCATGTTTTCCATATTTGAGGGTGGACCTTTACAAATGGTAGTGTTTTAGTTTTTCATCTGACTATCCCTTTAATACGAATAATTTGTGAAGGAATGTGCTAAAGAATTTAGCTTAGATTTGTGTCGCGTGATAGTCATAGTTCTGACCAACACCCAACAAGCGCTTGTGATTTACCGACTACGGCAGGAAACCCGTGGACATTTAGTTGACTACTAATGAGTTTCTACACTGTGCGAGTCTAGCTTGGTTTCTACGTGTTCGAAGTAAGATAACTAACAATTTTAACATTTTCGAAGCAGCTATCTTTTCATACGAGGGTCGTACATTGCGATCAGCAACCTATACATTGTAGTCGTAGTTGTTCATTGTGCTCAATGCAGACCGAAATAACAGTGTCGAGTTTTGAGGGGCTTTCGCTCGTATCTTAAAAACACAAATGACCGCGTACACTACAACGTGTTCGCCCCCAAATTCCTCGGTCTTATTTGTTTGCTGCTACCATATCAATTTGTTCTTTCTGAGGTTCTTTAAAAAGCCTGGGCCTGGATTCACAAAGATAGATGCCTAACCCTAAGTTGTCTTTAGTTACGCAAATCTTAGCTAGATAAATCAAGATGAATCATCTATAGGTACTACTTCACATTTACAAATAAAATATTATTAGTTAAATAATACCCAGAGATGATTATTCTTGATTTATCTTGCTAGGATTTGCCTAACTTAGGACAATTTAGAGTTAGGCATCTTTGTGAATCCAGGCCCTGTTGTCTAAAGTATTTTCTGATATCCTCTACTGTCAGAATTTACATTTTCTGTAGTTTTGTGAGCGATTTGTCTACCAACACCTTTTTTGTATTTTTTGATAAATTCTTGTTTATAATTTAACGTATGTTGGTAGTTGTTCGAGCTCGCGATATTTCTTCAACTAGTGGAAGACGGTATCTTGCATTAACGAATCCAACCAACCACTAATTATTACTGTGACTGCGTTGATACAGATTATTTTGAATGTCGCCATGCCGGTACTCCTTTAACATGCATGAAGCGAGGGCAGCTTTAAACCAGTATGAGACTCTGCGTTCCTGTTCTATCTAGTAGACACCATGCGGGGAGGATGACGATCTCACAAAAGGAGGATTTCAACGACATTCCTCCTCCAAACTCACCGCTATGACTATGGACGCTGTTCCCAGCTCCCTCGTAAATGCATCAATATCTGCGCTGCCCAAAGACGTTGATGTTCCGTTGTTTCTGAACGTTTCAAGGGGCTAGATATTTCAAAAGTTGTTCATCTTATGAATTGCTTTTAGCGTAACACATTTTCTTTGACGTTTCTCACATCAACCTGAAATCGCAACCAAACAAAACTTCTGGCAACTAATTAATATATAAATATTGCTGGCTATCTAATCAGTTTCTTTGTATTAGTAAATGTAAAAGCTCAAACCTTGCTGATTTGTTTGTTGTTACTTACAACACTTTTTGACGTTTGTGATTGTGATCTAAGGTTGTACACTGTTAATAACGTTCGATAAGTCTTTATGTCAAAGTTGAAGTTGAATTTAAACAAATCTGAAGATATTCTAATTTATAATTTATAATTGATACTGTGTTTTGGATGTAAATACCCACCAGCCAACAGTGTTGTTATGTAATGATTGTGGTGTTTTGAATGTCACGTTTTCTTTGTGATGTATCGAACAAGTTTAAGTTGCAAGCTCAAAGCAAACAAGTAAAGCTGTTTCCCGGTATTTGGTTTTGTTTGTGTTTTAATTGATTGTTATTTCCTCGATTCTCTTTGAGTTCCCTCCTCAGTCACGCGCGCAGATTCAACAAGCCCTGTTATTTACTGACGCACAACATATTTTGACCGAAAACCCTCTCATTTTCTCCTAATTGCTTCATCATCAATGGAACTACCCCATAATAATTTTGTCAATAACTCCCACTGGTTTGCGGTCAAATTTCAATTGTCCCCGTTCGTTCTGATTAAATGCTCGAATAACTTCGTTAATCAGCGCTATACAGAAATAACACAGAGTTTCGTGGCAACACAATATTGGTACATTCGTGTTCAGATTTTAATTACTTGTACGCCAACATTGTTGCGACAAAGGTTCAAACAAACGATTACCAGTGCTAACTTTCGGTATCTCAATTATACGGAAGTACAGTATGGCCGCTTGTACTTACGATCATTTTTTAGCGTTGGTGTTTATCGTGTCGTCTGTGAACATAAGTGTCTAAAATGTTCCGTATTGCCCAATTGAATATAAAAATAAAGGCACTGATGATGGTACCTATTTCTTTAAACTAACACACAAACTTAAAAATTGCATTATGGGTTTAACGTTTTACGAATTTGTTAAATTACAAAAGCAAAATTATCATGATTTTTGAAGGAAGGATTTTCAAAATTTATAATCATATTGTAACAAAAATTACCTTTGATTATATTTCAATTTGAAACCATGCAACATTGTACGTATTTAAAAATTATCCCAGGAGCCAAACACTGTTTCCCCTTAATATCAAAGCGTCTTGTGAAGCCTTAAACAAACCATCAACCATAAATCGTACCCCACAGAAATCAGCTCAAGCCTAATTGTAGTATTGCTGACATTAAATAAAATTAAGTAACATTTTTCTGCCGGTGAGATAGAAACATTCCGATTTGTAGTTTGAAAAATTCTTCTTACATTATGTTGTATTGCAAGAGATATTTTCAGGGCCAAGCTATAAGCATGCAATCATATCTTAACAGTTGACCAGTACCAGTGGCTTTTGGGTTATTTATCTATTTATTTGTATTTATTGTATCATTCATTAATAATGTAGGTTTACAATGTACGTTACTTTAAACCGTATGAATAAATACTAGAAATTTGGATATTTCATAAGTTGGTCAACAAATACATAATTATATAGCCATCTTTATGTGTATCTGAGTATTTGCTATCTATGCTCAAGAGAGCAACCAAGGTTTCATCTATAGCAATGATTCACTTGGAACAGTGTTCTAGCCAAGTAGTTCATCTTTGTACGAAGAGAACTAACCCCCACATATATCAACCCGCAGTCAATGGATATAGAGTGAACACAAAGTTTGGGTCGCAACTGGTGGTTTGTGGAAACTGGGGAAAGTGATTTGTATTGTAAATCGCAACGACCGATCAAGGGAAACAGGGGTGCGACAAATGGGTGGATTATTCTGTGTTTATACTCGCTGAGAGTGGATTCTAAGTTTATGGCCGTAACTAAAAAAAAAAAAAAACATATAATTAATTATCTGTGATTTTACCCAACCATATACCCTCAACTATTCTGTACTCTTTCAGAAGCTATCGCCACTTTCAAAGTAGAGATGTATTGTATGTGCCAAAGTGGACGTTCTTCAAGTCAATCACGATGTTGTATATAACACTTGAAAAGTCAAACAATTTAGTCATGAGTTTGTGTCATTTTGATTGAGTTGTTAATAATTGCTATTGGATATTTTAGTACGAGCATTTACAATGGGACTATATATAGTTTGCTATATTTGTTGTACAGTTTTCGTTTAAGTTGGCAACGATGATGATGATTCTTGTTAATTTACGTCTTTATTTTTGCAGTCGTACTAATCGAGACGATGGTTGGGAAAGATAAAGATGATGGACAATTTTGAGAGCCTGTACTTTTTGTGGGATTCGAACTCACGTGCACAGGCTTAAACGACGTGCTCCCTAACTGCATGAGTCACCATGCACTGACGGTTCTGCTTGGTAACGATAATCTAGATATATTGGGAGATTTAATGTTCAAAGATTATCATCGTTTTAATCGGCAATGGTTTTGAATAATATTGTTATTATCATTTCGAAGGATGTATATTAGTAAGTAACAATGTATTTTTTGAAGTCAACTGGGAGAAAGGCAAACATGGAAAAACTAGAATATATTCCCCGTTAAATACTTATGACTCATGTGCGGCTTATACAATTAGAACTGACAAAAACTGTTCTGGGCCTGGGATAGAATAGACCCAGAGTGACTCTGGCGTAAGAGGCGACAAAAGGAGACCCTGTCCCTCCTCCCCACTGTCCCAATGAAGATTTCTACTCCCACTTGGTCCTGCCCTCCCTTGCTGGACTCCCTTTATCACGACCCCCGCGATGTGCAAAAGATCTATATCTGATTCGGACACGTGGCATTTTCCTCCCTTCATCTTCATATATCACCCACCCATCGTCTCGGTTAGCCGAAGTTGCAATAATATGGGACGACTCAAATATCATTATCATCACAAAATCAAAATCAAAACAGAAACAGAAAATAATGTTGCTTTGTGTATTCCGATATTTACAGACCAGCACTGCCCGTTTCAACGTGGGCTGGTGTGTTTCTATTTTTGCTCGCTAGAGTGTGCGTGAAGTTGTCGACTACTTCCGTCGTGATTGACTTCGACAAGACGTCGACGGCTACATTCGCTGCAAATAAACAATAGAGAACTATACTCCCTTCGCCTTTCAATCAGTCTTACCAATGGCTTACGCACATATGTTCGATTGTACGCTACGCACAGTCGAGTATATAAGAGCGCTATCGCGGAAAAGTTTGACAATAAGTCCTAACATTCATTTATCTTCAGGTATTAAGGAAGATGTGTGGATTGGTGCGGGTTTACTTGCACCGATAACTGTTTTTAGAAGCATCTACACTTCGTGCCACAAAAACCTCAGTTCAAGCATTAATCATGATTTCCAGTGAGGAGAATCGAATACGCAACTGATAGAACAAAGTGCATACTGTTTGTGTTACTTTCAACGTTGTGGTCTAAACATTGTATTATAATATGTTTTTGTGGTTAGAAACTTATGACTTTTCGCCCTAATGACTCGGAACACTCTAGAATATAGTAATTGCAACTTTTAGGCAAAGAAATTAAAATCTATGATCTACTTTATTTTAATGTTATGAAAATAATGGTATTTAAATTTAAATTTAACTAGAAATTCTCATTTTAAATGATTTTCTTTGTAATTCCTCGTAAACATATTAAATAATACATAAATCCCCGTGAAGGTGTGTTACTTTTTTCTAAATTTATTTAAAAAAATATACAATTGCACAAGTTAAACAGTGTAAATAATTTTTCTTTGCAATTGCATTATGAATGCAATTTATTTGGCATTGTAATAGAATTTTTTTATAACTTCCCAGTAAGAAAAATCAATTTGGTTCAACAAAAATTTGAGAATTTTAACAACAGGATATTTGTACAAGTTGATCATAAGCCTAGATTTAGGTCCGAAGACGGCAAGATTTCGTGGTATTTCGCGCTAAGCCGAGGACTTCGCGGCTTCCGTTTCATTATGCATATTTCGCGCTTCATGTTTTACATTATTGAAATAATCTCGCCATGAAACGCCTACATTCTATGCAACAAAGTAATGCATACACAGATCACACGATTCCACACGGAATCGTATCAACTTTCTTAGGAATAAATACCCATAAAACCAATGATATTCAACAGCTATAGTAGGCTAGATGCTCAGCCTAGCAGCCACAAGCGTGTCAATTTGATGCCATCTTGAAATGGGCAAATAACACAGGCGGGAATAGGAGTTTCTAATGCGACTTTCTGCCATAGGCAGCGCTAGCAGTACTAAAAGGTCCAAATTAGCATGTAAATTGCCCATTTCAAAATGGCTTCAAATTGCTACGCTTGCTACTCAGTGGAAGGTTGGGGGACTGGTGATCTAGCCTACTATAGCCGTTAAATATCATTGCATATAGCTAATATGTAAGGTATTAACAATTAAAATCTCTGTCTTATATATTATTGCGTTTAAGTTTATGTATTTTTTTTTTATTTCAATCTATGATATATCTTTATTTCCAATGGTACAATTGTAATTTCGATGTTTTACTGTACTCATAACATTGTATCTATGTAATGTATATTAGCGAAAGCTAAATAAATAAACACTTCTACTACTATCTATGATATCCCATGCGAGGCCACATTGTCGGCCCAAGCGTGTCCAGTCTACACCGCAGCCGCCGCGTCACCCAAACACCAATAGGTCAATGCTAGTCATGCACGGGGAATGATTAATTCAAGGCGTCTACATGAGCTGCACATGAGAGACATAGTAGGGTGTTTAAACATTTCAAAAAATCGTCATGTGAATTGAGTTTTCTAAAATTGTATGGATTATATAGTACATTGTTTCAAAATTATTATAAAATCAATAAATTTGCACAAAAGTAAACATTTTCTTGTTTGAACGCAATAAATGTTGTCATGTATCACAGTAACTTAAGAAATATGGATTTATTGACCAGACAGAATATCTACCCTGCTTCCACGTGGTATTTAATTGCAACTTGCAACAGAGCTTTCTATACAAATAAATATTAAACGCCATTATATAATTTATTAGCTGCCTTGCTACACATTCACATTAAATCTAGCCATAAAACGTTGTTCGAAATGAATCATACCATTAAACACAGAGTACTTGAGTTAGTAGAGGCGAGGATGTGATTCAAGCATACTGTGTTTTGTATTGGTGTAGCCACGCAGGCCTTGGGGAGCAACAATTCACTACCGAGCACAGTGGAAGATTCCAACCGAATAATGTAGATATTAACTCGATAATATTTCCCGTTCATTGTCTCCCGTGTAAGTTATACTCCACTGCATGAGTAGTTGCGCTGAATAAACTCAATTTCAATACATTTGGTATTGGGTATCTTGGCGGGATTCCAGGAAGGAATTTTGCACGCTGTACAAATACTAAGTGGCAATGATTTTCAACATCTATAGTAGGCTAGATCGCCAGGCTAGCAGCAGCAGGCGTAGCACTTTGATGCCATCTTGAAATGGGCAAATAACACAGGCGGGGATAGGAGTTTCTAATGCGACTTTCTGCCATCGGCAGCGCTAGCAGTTCTAAAAGGTCCAAATTAGCATGTAAATTGCCAGTTTCAAGATGGCTTCAAATCGCTACGCTTGCTACTGAGTGGAAGGTTGGGGGACTGGCGATCTAGCCTACTATAGATGTTGAAAATCATTGCAAAGTGGCTACATTATCTATCGGGTGTAAGTGGAAGTGAGGTGGCTGGTTCTTCTCGTTGATCGTTGAATTGAAAAATAGTGTGTAATATTTTACATGCATTTATATTGCACACAATAAGCTGTTTAGTAATTTACCAACGATACCCATTTGTAAAAATATCACAGGGAAGCTACTAAATAAAATACTGATTTTAAAGTACAACCTACACGCCTTTTCGTTCTATATTTTCCAGGAACTGAATTTTGTTTTGTACTGGATATTCAATGACGAAGCCAAATTTTGGGAACTCTTCCGCGAAACCTTTGTTCGAAATCCCACACAGTTTCGAGCAGTGCTTTACACTCGTTGAACATCAGCTTAGCGAAAGGACGAAGGATGTTATCATTTTAATTTTCCTGAAACGAAAAAACAGAATGATGGAGTTAAAAAACAGTAACACCATCACTTCCTATGAAACAGTGTATTTCTTCTTGAGAAGAAGACTGGTGGAAGCCTTGGTTCTGCTGCGGTACTATAATATACAGGGTACACACGATAATATTTCAATGACACTCGTAAGAGACGTAACAAAACATCACTTTCCATTCGGCTGCCACATGACGACTCATTTATTAGTAGCCTACATTTCTTCGAAAGGTCGTTTTGCGTATGCAGGGGGGGTGGGGGCGGGTCGCCCAAAGGCAAACAATTACATTACGAATAATGTGCAAAGCAAAAACCTGCCACCAGCAGAAATATAGAGATTTATACCCACTTTTTTTTTAGGAAGTCTCTCAGTTGACAAAATGATTGTACGCAAGAGGTGAGAGGCAGTTAAGTGCTAGCACACTCCTACTTAGAAGATGGCTGTTTCGATTCCCGCTACCCATAATCCTTTGCATGAGTTTCCTCACTCGTATAAAACGAATGTTGGGATTGATTTCCTTCGAACTAAACAACAACGTCAGTGTCACTCCAGGTAAAGCCATTGTGCGCCAACAACAGGCATACCTGCATCACTTAATTGTTCCCTTTTCATAGTTCGTGCGACTGATTGTACACATAAGTTGTAATGCAAATGCAATTGGTATTGAATTGATTGTTGCAATTTGAATGCCCCATTATGTTTTCAAAGAAGGCAGTTTTTACACAATTCCGTGACTAATCAGTAACCACTCACTATACCTACTTAAACTTGAAATTATACCGTATTTATGTTTATTTAATTCAACTTCTATAATTATACTGCTGTTCCACTTGCTAAGGATCGTACGATCATAACAAGCGAAATGTCTCATTAGTCATTAGTCATTAGTCATTAGTCTCGATCTTACTCACTCTCACACACAATCGTATGCTTGCCATTCTAATGGTGGCCTTCAATTTGCAATCAGGACATGTGTGCATTTTTTATTTTCTTGAAATTAAAAGTCAGTGTATAGGGCACAGTGCTCTCTTTAGCCTCATGATTGACGAGTGATAATGAGGATGGGCGCGGGGAAGCCTGATACCGGCACGTAGCGTACTCCTGTCGTGAAGTACCAAAGGGATCATCGATTTTACGTCCTATCCGAAAGGATCATCCCATCCTCCTTCTGACCTAGCGCGATGTTGCTTAACTTCAGTGTTCGTATGGAAACCGGCTAAGCGACCGCGGCTAAACCGTTGTGTGTAGGCTGAGGTTATTGTACATGTTGCTAAACGGTCGTCTCGAGCGTGTCTCGCTATTGACCCAAGCAACACGCATGACGTGCTATGGGCAATTGATAAATGTATAATCAGGTCCTATTAACCCCCTTCTCCTAACCACGCTACATACCAACAGGTCACTAGCGAACCCGCTACATGTTGTGTTTCATTCTCACGTCTGACCAGTGAACGGAGACGTAAAACAGATCTTAATTTAAGAAAACTCAGCTCTCTGTTTCAAAGCTTCGTACCAACTTTTTTTGTTTAACAACAAATTATTGTGTGCGTGAAATAACACGTATATAGACAATCGGGGAAAATTGAAACTCTAGTACAAATAAGCTGAAATTTACTTTGTATAAATAGAAAACATTCGACTCCGCAGTCCGCAACATTTTGAAATCGCATGGATTCTGTTGCAATAAAGAATCTGCATGACAAAGTTTAATACAATACCTTATAACGTTGGTTATACAAAGCGAGGAGTTATACTGAGGAATGGGGGGGATAAACGAATGGAATTACTTTTGATGATTAATGAATGACAGAGCAATAGATAATGAATGAAAATATCACGAGGGAAGTATAGGACGTATATTCTATCGTTTAGGTAGAAGATTTAAAATATAAAGGCACGATAAAAGGGTACATTTTTAGGTGTAGTTTTTGACTCACCGTATGTTACCTGTACATATAACAAGGAAAAACACGTGCGCAGCATGATCTAATAATATCTCTCGTGCGCAGGTCTTGGCACTAGTATGTCAACAGCGCAGTTATTGACAACATTGATAGAAAACCAACAACACATTGCTATCAGATAAAGAAAACAATAACTATTGGCGTTCTCTGCGCTGGAAAGTGATTGATGTGAATTAACGGCCAACAGACACGTCATAAGTAAGTAGTAGAATTTATTCCTTGAATTATTTCCTATCTAGCATTTAGTAAATGGCTACTTAAATTGACGATATTTGTAATCGTAGTAATTATGATGTCCTATAAGTAACGACTGGCATACAAGCAAATGTGAATCTAGTCGAATATGAAAAAAGAACAGGTTTAGGTCAACTCCAGACAATTACGATTTGATATAGGTTTGCTCATTCTTTCTCGCAGATACGGATATGTAGAGTAGGGGGGGGGGAGGGGGATTACTAACGAGCCCCTAAACTCACCCGATAATAATTAACAACAGTATTCATTCCATTCATTGAACACGAAAGTATTGTTTATGATTTTTATAACATTGTCCCCCTGACATGTTTTGGAAGCCGGGATGTGCACAGAATACTTCTCCTATGTGTGTGTTCTTCTTTTTATTTATTTATCCCAGCACAGCTCATACAAACCAGGGCCCGGCTTCACAAGAGGTTCTAAGTCTGTTTTTGGTGTTATCTCTAAGACCGGCCTAACTTTGAATCTTGTGAATCAAGGGAAATATCTGAGATCAGACTTTAATAGATATTATTAGAATGCTCATTGCGTTCTTGTTACCACCAGGAATTAGGAACTTCTTCGTGTGACCTGGGTCTGGTTTTACAAGAGGTCCAATGTTAGGCCGAGAGTTAAGACAGAAAAATACTTAGGATCTCAATTGTGAATCCGGCCCAGAAATACAACAATTATAATACAAACATGAAATATCTATGGAATGTTCTCTCTATATTCGTAGAAGTAATTTCTTCTTGCTGAAAGCACTCTTACAATAACGAAAAATAACGAAACGATACAATAACGAAAAGAGCTCCAGTCTCCCGTCTTTGTAATGCATTCCATTAAAAAAAAAGTTCATTTATATTCTATTCTATGTTCTAGGAATATTTTACCTCTTTTCTTCCGTTACCCGGAATACATTTTCCATTATGCTTGGTTTATGGTGCTTTATTAACCAGTTCTATGTAATCACATCGTAAGAAATCTTAATAATTTCCTTGAATTAGCCACCAGAAAAGTAACGCAGTATAGTGAAATTAATTACTTTTATCTCACGCATAAATACGGGAACACGTCAAGTTATAATTCAGTAGCAAGAATCGATAATTGAATATATTACAGCTCAGTTAACAACCTTATTTTTAGATTGCATTTTGTTTCATATATTGGTAGTATTTCTATATCGTTTGTTATTTATAATTTTAAGGCTAACAATCTTGTGAAAGAGGGAGTTGTGATATCTCTACTCGTAGGCAGAATGTAAGGCTTTCTGTTCGTATCTTTGAAACAACTTTTGAAAATCGTAACGGTGGGAAGATAAGACATTATCAGGATCAACAGATAACGAAAAAAATATATTCAAAATTCAACGTTTGGATTAAATGCGATAATGGGATATCAGACAACCTTACAGTCTTACGCGCTGCTGCCGCAGACTCATACTGCTCCCAGAATGTACAGCCATGAAGGTCAGCCTAATCCTTTACGTTCATATTATTCATAGACAATTGCCCCATTTAGCTGATTGACATTTTGGCATTGTAAATGTAGTTGGCTGAAGAGCTCGACTTAAATTAGGATCACGATTTGATTTTAAACAATGCGAAATTGTGTTACGCCTGCCCATTGATTCTCAAACATACACTTCTATTTATAACATTTCTGTATTTGAATGTAGATCTAGAATACTTGTTGCTAATAGTTTACACCATCAATTATGAGCAACATTACCTGAATACCTGAGACGGTGATTTGGCCGTGTTTTGATTTCGCAAGCGGAACATGTAAACGTCGAGAACACATACTTTGCGACGTAACTAACTATAACGCAGACTACGCCAACAAATAAGATGCCAAATACGTGGTGTGCTGTGTTGTAGTAATTGATCTAAATGGCCCATTTGCAGTTTTGCCAAACCGTCGTTATACAGCCTATACACTTCACATAACTTTTGCACGTATTTATCGTGAAACAGTTACCCTATTCGCGATTAACCATTTTGAATTATAATTTAATTTAGATTTGTGTTTACAATATTTTGTTCTTGGTATCCTACTTGCACGCAGAATTGCGGAGTGCGAACTGCACTCCGCATGATTGTATGATAAAACTGGGGTTTCTTTACACCGTTCTATTCTACTCTCTCTCTTTAACTTGATAAATACTTTTTCCTTTTACTCAATGAGTGCAGTAATGTAACAGATGATTCCAAAGTTCCAAATTATCTGCTAAAATAATTCAAAATATCGTTTGAATATCCTAACTATAAACTATGAACATGAACATTATATTGTTATAGTGTAGATGTAACCACTATCTGGAAGCCCGATGTTGTGTACATAAAAATATCGTGCCGAAACTTCGGGTAAGTTTAGACAGAAACTGGAACTAAACACTGTTCTACAACCAACACAATAGCACGGGCAGTTAGTAGGCCTACACAATTGTATGTGTACAACTTCCAAGGCGACACACCGTCTTGCATGCACCATAAAAGCACAGCGTTCAACATTCTGCTTCTTGATGGTGGTTTGGAGAGACGGCGAAACTATTCCTTACGTTGAACCTCAATGTTCAACTGAATAGTTTAGACCCCAAACATGACATGAGTTACTTGAGAAGCATTCAACTCGGACACGGAGCACCGACACTAGAATGTGAAACCTAGAGGCAGAAACTATATATTGTGATGGAAAGTTTAAGCGAAACAATTGTCTACTGTTCCTCCTTTAAAAAACTATATGACTAAATTAACTCTACGACCAAAAATAACACGTATCGTTGTATCAAGATTGGAGTATGTAGAGACACTTTTCTATCCCTATAACGGGATCGTAGAGTTGTGGGGGGGGGGGGGGGGGCGTTATGATGTTACCTTTAGAATAAAATGTTTGTAATATAAAGAACACTTGTAAGATGTAATAGAGTTTTAAACCTGAATATCATCATCCATGTTCACTCCAGAATTTTATGATTTGCTAGTCTCATTACAAAAAACCTCTCCAACTTTCTGAAAGTTTGTAACTGTCTTTCTAGAAAGTTCAGTATAACTCCGAAGCGTAAATATACAAGTATATTGTGCTTACTTAAACGTGGGGTTGGAAAGCTGGTTATTTGTATTTTTTCACTCAATAAGAAAACACTAGAATACACTTACGACGTGGCGTACCATTTTTTGTTTTGTTTTGTCCTTGGAGTGTTCTTAAGCAAAGTGTAGTTGTTGAGCAAAAGTAGGCCTATAAGTTCTTTTGTACTCGCAGCTATCATCGAATATACTATCAGTCATTAGCATCTTTCTTTTTTCTATGTGAGAAATTGCAATACCGTCTAGTTAATGCTTCAAGAGTTCTATATTCAAAAGCTTTGCATTCAAGAGCTTTCCCTCTTGCGGCTTTCTCAACTAGTGGTGGAATGAACACAAGCTAGACGCACCATCTCGTAATCGCATAGTTAAATTATATCCATGTTAACGTTACCCTATGTAAGTTTGGATTTCTCCTTCATCCTTATCTATCATCAACTCACCATTTCGAATCGCATAATTACATTAAACAATAGCATTGCTCACTGATCAAATGACACAGTTAAGAATGTGAGAGCCTGAGCCTGCAGGTCGATAAGGGACCCAAGTTTAGTCTTCACGCCATGATTCCAGCTCTGGAGAGAAGTGAGATCGCGTTTGCCATTCTTTGGTCAACTCCTTGAGTGACTCAACGACTCGCACGCCCTTGTAGAGGCGCTTGAGTATTCTCGGTAACATGCGTGGCCGTCATTGTGTTCTTTCCTTCTAAAGATCCATCCGGAAAAATACGCAGAAGAAGTTTTCTTAGAAATTCGTTTTATCTCTTCTGCCAGTGAAGATCAATACTTGCTACCGAGTGGGGAGGCAATAAATTTACAGTTATAAAGTTTATTATTTAATAATATTAGATGCGCGTTTATTGATCAGTACTACAAGTGTATGTATTCCAACCTTTCTTACTACTCCTTGCTGTTGAGCTAGATGATTATTTGCAGCGTTGGGCATATAGCGTCCTCAGTGAAACTGGAGCGTAACAGCTTCACAGCCTTCTGTCATACACATAATATACTGTATACACTTACATATATTTCTGTATGAACAGATTTGGTTACTATTAACTGTCTTTGTATCTTAATTCTAAAAAAAAAAGAAAATCATCTCATTTTTCCAACAAGATTTGTTTTAGTCAGTAAATACTATGATATTTTGGTTGATAAAATAACATGAAACGATCTTTTATCTTATATTTATAATATAAAATATATACTCATATTATAGGATGACACTAGAAGCTTTCACCGTTACTGTATGATGTGGTATTTGAAGAGACAGTACCATAGGAGTTATTTGTAGTAAACCCGAAATTTAAGACTCAAGTCTAAATTTTGATTTATTTACCACACAATCGCCGATTTGTGTAACAAAATAATTTTGTCACAACGACTGCCTGCTTCTGAATGCTCAGACAACATCAAAATCCCCCAAAATATAAAAAAAAAAAAAATCCACCACTAAATGTTATTTTTTAATGAGAAATTCACTACTATTGTCTATAACAACGAAAATTTACAATTATTTACTGGACAATACTAAATTTGCGATGGCTGTGCTAAAGATGTCATGTACTATCAAGTCGGTAACGGCAACCAATCTCTCGCGACTCTCCGCATCAGGATCCCGATTGCGCATGTTCGAAGCAAATCATACTTCAACGGTTGTAAACCAGAAAAATAGAGAAATTCAAATTTCGACACAACCGTACCATTCTAATGCCCCAACCACAATTATCATTATCGGGATTGTAATCACAATTCGAAAATCGTTAAAAAGTTAACTTACATACTTTTAATGGCGCTGTTCACAATACAATCGTAATGTCGTTATGATTTAGCATGAGAAAATGTACGATTGCGATCCCGTTACCGATTACGATCACGGTGCCGACAATTGTGGTAGAGGCTTAATGCATTTAGTAACGGAGCATCGCTATATTTGATGTGAGCGCACGGCCCATCTATCATAATCCGTTATCTAATGGGTGGCATAAACTGGTTTTCCAAATTGAATGTAGCCCACAAACTTACGCCATACGTTCCCTCGTTTATTCGCTTGGGGTTCGGAAATATTGTGGGTGGAAATCTATTCGGCACACGCACATTTTTCATAAATCGTAGTTGCCTCCTTTCCATGCCTACACGCATCGTCCTACGAGGTTGCAAAAATAGATATCTCATAGCGAGGACATGGGTAGTACAATTTTTAAGCGAAAAACGAAACTTTACGAGTTCTTGATGTTAAAATCAAACTTGAAGGCAAGGTAGCAGCTGTCTTTTATAAACTTTCGTAACTCTGTATGAGTAGGTTTCATTCTCCAATATTCTTTCAAATGTATTCTCTCTGCAGCGTCGTGCAACTTTTGTTATGGGACCAAATCGCTTTTTAGTTGGGGAGCGTCGGCCATTTCTCAGTTTCGATATTATACAAGACGAGCTGTGTTTCTCTCTGCGAGATAATCTAGAGGCTTGGAGACGATTAGAGTGCGCTACACTTGGATTAAGTTTAAGAACGGGTGTGTTACATTATTTTATAATGTGTAACTGCACCTTTTGGTAGTGACGCTATGACATTCCCATTTTAATGTTCATACAAATTAATTGTTTTTTTTTTTCGATTTTTTAAACTTTTCTTGTATTCCCAGATAACAGAACAAACAATGAGCAGCGTTAGATAATTTAGAAGTGTGTGGAATTGCGGGTTTGCATATGTCGAGTAGGTACATATTATTATAGTCACATGGCGTGGTCAGAGGTAAAAATGCGCTAGAAGAAATAAAAAGATGAGTACACGCAGTCTTATCGGGGATGTTAGAGGTTAGAAGCTAAGATGGTAACTGGGGAACGCTTGGAATGAGCAGGTTGAAATGATAGTATGAACAATGGGTTAACGTGAATGAAAATGTTGCTGAGAGTTGAGGAAGATTGGAAATGTCTGTCAAGATAAATGCCCGAAGACTTGTTTAGTATGTGGCCATGCAGACAATACACACATGCCACACATCTCACATCTGGATTGATTCGTGCATGAAACGAGTTGAGTGACAGCCCGCATGATTCGTTTGACGTCATCACTCGCGTTGATCATTACCGCAATATCATCCATTCAGCGACGTTGTTGTACACAAGTCTTGAGCGTTTCGGAAACAAACAAAATATCGAGCTTGATCAAAAAAATAAATACAACAAGATGTTTCACTATCTCGAGTTGGTGTATTGATCAACATGCAATCAACAAAAATAGTTTTAAAGGATGTTCGTACCTATGCGAATTTTACCTGGCAGTTTTCAAGCGAATTGTTGTTGTTTGGAGCGAGCGTTTCCACTCTACTTTTATGCCACTCGCTTTTTTCTTTTCTTGTGTCTCGCGATAGCGGTCGAACGGAGAGTCCGATCAAGTTGAAATTTGGAACATTCACAAGCTTTGATGTGGATCGAACGCCAATATTTTTGTTGCAAAATCAGTCAACAAGTTGCTTAGTTGCTTAATACAAGTTATCTCGATACTTTTTCCCAAATATAAAGCCGACAAAATATTAGATTGCTATATTATAGTAACGTTCCGTCCCGTCACGAACATGTTAATTGTAACACAATACATGAAGTATTTTTAGTAAGGCTACACATTACATGTATATGCTGCTCTATATATGAAATAACTATGACAACGAAAAAGTTCTGTGTACAACCATTCTTATACTGCACAATAGCTGATAGTTCGATAACTATAACAACGAGATATTCTTGTTCTAAGTTGTTGTAGTTCTAAAACAAAGTTATGCACATTTGAACAATGGCGGTTACTTCGAGAAAACGTTTGATGTGGCTTATCATCGCGTCACACAGATGGTTTCCTGGTAAGGTGAAGATAGATTAAATTGGTCTCTTCCTACACAGCCCCAAACAAGCGGAGTTTGGAGGTGTTCCGCTATAGTCTGATTCTATGCGATGGATTAGTGACAGACAAGTAAATAAAATAAATGTATACATAAATAAATTCACATTTAAAGTTTAGCCACTCTGTAACAAGACTGATTTCAGTGGGGGACTTTAATTCAAAGCGCCTAAACCAAACCAGTAGGCTCCGAACACCTTCGACGAATGAGCTATAACCACGAAACATATGAATCAGTGATTAGACAGTGCGAACACCTGCGGAACAATGCCAGAATCAATAAGACCGATTCAGAACAACTATGAATTTGTTGAGTGTTTCGTTGCTAGGGCGGCTTCAAAGTCACCGTTTACTTATTCCTAAGACAAGAAGTAATGGAATTGAATCCATATTAGAATTATTAAACAAAGAGGATGAGTATGTATCGACATTGATGCCACATAACGTTCAAGATCTCAGTTTAACTTATTAAACGAACACTAATTTGAATGTTTACTACTTGTTCGATGAGTTCGGTCAACTACTTTCTGCGTCCCTTGACCCAGCATCAAGAAGTCTACATTGGTTGCATGACCCTTGTTTCATTAGCGTTAATCGAACGCCCGGGTTGTATGCTATAGCCTAAGACAACATAACACGTTGCATGGATTTCAACTATAAACCTTAATAAGTAAAATTGTATTCACATTATTCATTGTCATATCGACAATTGAACTGACGACATATGTACGACATAGCTCGCTATATATGAGTGGGTGAGAAGCAAAACGTACCGACTCCAAGTTGACTGGTGATTTGTGAGAAATCAAGAAACCCTTTTTCTATTACTTGTAGGAATTTTCAAGTACTGAAATATGTAAAACTTGCAGGGGTTGGTTAAAAATGCATGGATAGGCCTACTTCTCCACACAACCTTGAAATATGCACTTTTTTATATGCATTTTTAATAGCTGCTTCCTGATTGGTTTGTGGAGATGGCGCATGGTTTTGAAACTAATTATGTGATATTGCATGGGGATGGTAGGTTTTGAATCTAATGCATAAATTCTCCCTGAATAACATTATAGATGGTCGATTTTGCACCGAAATGGATTATCTTGCAAAAAGCTAGCAATAATAGCTAACCAACCATATATCTAACCCATTTTTAGTGAACATTTGCGATGGTAGGTTTTGCTTCTGGACCCACCGTGGGGTCATCAACTGGTTACTATGCTTTTGATCAGAAGATAAAATGTAATGTGAACACATTAACGAGTACCGTGATCATTGTTTACTATACATTGTTGTTTGTTACACCCCGAGCCGACACACTTCTGCTTTACGCTCAGCAAGATATTTCTGCCATGCAATCGTAATAATCTGGTCATAAAGCGTTTCAATGTGATTTACGAGGTACATAAACTCTTACCGGAACCTTACGTTGGTAAAATTACAAACGTTGAACTAAATTGTTACCTTCTAATTTTCCCTTCTGGATGTATTACCATTTAAATTCAAAGGTGTGTCAAATATATAGTTCCCACGTTTGACTGCAACAAATGGCTGTGGAGTACATCTAGCGCACTATAAAACGTATATACTTTACCGCACTACTACCTTACTTTGTTTAACTGCCAGCACATTTCTGGGTAGCCACCGCGAGCATTGAGTTGACTATAAATCACAAACAAAATAAACGTGTCCTAAAAATGAAACGAGATCAGTCTTCAAACTTCTGTTTCATATAAATAGAATTTTTGGTGACTGCTTTAATAATTTGCCCTTATACGCTTCAATTTTGGAACACGTCAAATGTCATCACATGTCTAAATGTTATATCAACATTTCAATCACTAGCAAGTTCACAAATTTCTTGATTACGTTCAGACGAAAATAGATTCGTTCTACCTAGTCATAACGTATTTTGCAATCGAATCTTCAGTGGACGATGTTAAGGCTAGAGATCGCTTGTACGTCAACCGTTGTCATTAAAATTATTTATCCTTTGATTTCTCTACATATATAGTGCGTTATACAGTATTTTTGTCTGAATCCAATGCAAAAAGAACAATTTCTATTAAAATTTGTCCAGAGTTTCGGCCTTTTACCCTATTTCCGCTATAGTTTTCTTTCCGCTGTATTCCTCGTGTGCAATATTGGATTCCCATCCCATCTCAATCTTCCTTTATGGATCTCTAAATGCTCTGCCCGCTCGGCATCTTCTCGAGTCTAGACTCCAACACTGATTGTCAAGTTCGACCCTTTCCTTTCAGTCTTGTTATCGACCAAATGGGCTCCGGTTGCGGTTCGCCGCCGTTAACAACATTTAAAAGAACAATTTCCACTGGTTGACTAACTCTAAACGCAATTCAATTCAATACATTCAGTCCGAAAGGCAGTGCTTTACGCGTGGGGCACTTTTATGGTTTGCCTTTTTGGAACCTGCAGCCCTGCTACTCTAAACTACGCAACTCTGCTGCCACCTGTTACGAATAGTCAGACCATATCATCCATGATTAATAAAGTGCATGTGAAAAGAAAATCTCCACCATATTTCTTCAAAGTTACACCTAGAAGCACTAATTAATTTATTTTGGCGTGTTTAATGTGAGGAGAAATAGAAATGTGGACACATATCTTATAGTATTGTGACGGTATGCTTGTCTCTTCACATGTTTATGTCGTATTGCTTTTATAATATTGCCAAGGTGGGTGCTAATGTGCAAAACAATTATTATTCGTATGCTTATTACCCAAAACACGTAGCATTCTTTGAGAGGAAATCTAATAACCATGATGAGGGTGAGATGGGGGGGGGGTCCTTGAATAATTTAACATGCACGCCTTTAGAGATGACTGCATCGTAGCCCATGGTGCTTCTGTGACTACCTGCATTTATCTAGCTACTTACGTTTCATGAGTGATGGTATAATTGTGTTATTTTTAAACATGTCTGCGTCAAGAGAAGACGGTTGTGTGAGTGGCAGTCAGACACTCAGACTTCATAATGAAGTTCTAGTTAAAATGGAAATCCCTTTCGCAAAGTGTACACTTTGTACTCGTCCAATCAAACTGCGAAGTTGGTGCCATCTCTGGATGGAAACTTTGTTAAAACCCTAGAAGTTTATTCTTTTCCTAAATCATCGAATTGGTAATTAATCGTAGGTACCTATGTCTATTGACTGTTGAGAAAATTATTCGCTCTGAAAATTAAAAATTAAACTCAACTTTTTTTTTTAAACGTACTATTTGTATGTAGTAGGGAGGATATGATACACGTTTGTAAAAAAGTTCAATTCAAAGTTATGATGTTAGAAGTAGTTTTTGTTGGTCTGGTAAACAATGGTTTGCATTCCAGTTTCGAACCGTCATGGATGTTTTAATTAGTTTTAATTCCACATACTATCATCTACGTCCTACATTACCTCAACTCACATGTTTCACAATATGTGTGACGTATGCGGGCCTAATGTCAAACTATCATCGTTGAAAGTAGCTGAGACTAATAAAATCCGACAAAACCGAAATTCCTAAAATATGTCCACGCTTTCTACGATCACGGGTTTAATACACGGGCCTTCGTGGTGAATCGTAGAGTTCTGCCATGTGAATGTAAATGTAAATACCATACGTGTGCGAACTGATAAACATAATAGAATACGGCCTACGTGAAGTGCATTCAATACGGGTTGTTTAGTATGTATATGCGACAGTCTGTCTCGTCATGTACACGTTATGTTCAAAGGACGGCTCAAGGTTATATTGTGGTGTATGTATGTGTGTAATTGTACGAAATATCCGAAGAAATGCATGTGAATGAATAACATACATTTCTGAGCAAGAGTAGCGTGTCCACAGAACCGCGCAGAATGCTTGCGAGCGAGTTTCCTTGTGAACCAATTAAGTTTGATACAAGTTTGTCAGGGTAGACGGCGAACCACCGCGCATACCCAAATGCTCGCGAGCGTGTGTGAGCGTGTTCCACGCCGAGTCGGTACATCAAAGAAGATGGCAGGTACGCACGGGCTTGGTATGGACGCTTAGCCGCGTTCACACTGCCGAGCAGCCGCGCAGAATGAGTATTCTGGCGCAACGCTGCTTGGTAGTATGGTACTCAGAATGTATACTTTCCGTGATGAGTTAATTGAAAACACTGTAGATAAATTGAGTTTATGGATTAGTACCATGCCCAAGAACGATGACTGTATAGTTTGTACAACCTACTTGAGAATGTACTTGAATCTGACTAAATATATGTTTCGTTTAATACACTCACAAAAACAAACTATACTAATAACAATGCAGAGAAACGGCTAATTAAGAATTAAAATATAATCAATGATTGTATTAAATTTAAAAGTAATTCCCTTTGTCATTACATTGTCATTACCATGTTATCAATAATAATTAGTAATTACAGTTACATGCACACAATGACGACGATACTGTGGCCTATTATCATGACGGCGTCGTTGTGTAGGTCTTGGGAGTGGCCGTGTAACGGGGGTCAGAAGCCGCAGGTCAGAGTGTAGCCGTAGCCGACCCGGCCTTATGGTCGGGTTTATGAGCCACAGCCCGCAAGTGATTGCATCGCCGCTTCAATCTCACCATTACTCTCGAGTTAAATTACACCGTTCTTGTGCTGAAACTTGGCTTGCGATTTAATTAATGTTTTTGCTGCGCGTGCCGGCCAAGTGTGCGGTACCGTACGCTAGTCGTGTGTTAATTAATAGTTTGCTATTTTATTATATGGACATTGTACGAGATATTATACACAGATTAAACAATACCTACATATATTGCAACGTTGCGCATAGTAAATTGTATCATGCTCCCCAATGAATATCATTTCTAGTAACTGATAAATTCAATGTGTTTTTAGTTTTAACATTATGTAATGTAATGTAATGTAATGTAATGTAATGTAATGTAATGTAATGTAATGTAATGTAATGTAATGTAATGTAATGTAATGTAATGTAATGTAATGTAATGTAATGTAATGTAATATCGGTTTCTGCATGCACACACACGTGTTATTCATAAATCATGCATTCAATCATCATTTGAGTGAAGTGACAAACTTAAACTACCAACTAAATGTAAAAGGGATAGTCAGCGGAAAAACTAAAAAACTACCATTTGTATCCCTCAAATATGGAAAACATGATTAAAAGATACCATACTTTTAAAGCAGGCGGTTAAAAAATTAAAGAACGCGATTCTTTGGCTTGTTGCTACCAAGTAGCGCCGAGCAACTTTTCTCGTGGTAATTCCCATATAAAAAAAATGTTTTCTCGAGATAGTAAAAACAACGCTAAAATAGGGCACTTATCAAAAATTGATCTAGAGGTTTAATGTGCATCGTTTTTCTACCGATAACATGCTTCTTAGTACGAACGTGTACATCTACAAAATGCCCTGCAATTAATTTTTGTGTGACTTGATGTGTAGGAAAGTTGCAATCTGTTTTGAGCGGCAATGTCCGCAGTCGCCGAGTGTTGTGGCTGGTCTCGTATAACACAATAAGTGCTCTGTCTATCGGGAAGGCTCTAGCGAAGTCAGAACCCATACAGCTTTAGAAGAAAAATGCAGCAGAGCTAGCGAAGGGAAACTAGTAGAATAGCTAAATGTTCACTTTTTTTCTTGCATTGAAGCAACCTATATCAATTTTATTTTACACATAACTGAATTTCATGCACTTATGACTCATTGGTGATTTTTAGTTTTTCGCCTGACTATCCCTTTAAATAGTGTTTGTGCGTGTGGGGTTGGAGGTAGGCCTATGCGTAACCACATAATATAAGCTCAGCTCCGGAACGAGAAATTTGAAGGTTCAATAAGTATTTAGTGTTGTTTTATGTACTTTGGTTATGATAATAGACCCTAAAACTAGTTACCACAAAAATGTTACCACATTTTTATTAAGTGGAAGTATTTGTGATAGTTTTATTTTGTTGTTGGAGTGGATTCCTGTTTTTCGTACGCCAATTATCTATAGGCCTAAATACTTCCTACGAACATTTCCCGTATATTTTTAATTATGAATAAACGAAGTAGCAATTTTTTTAGGAATATATTTATTAAATTTCGCAATTTAATAGTTATGTTGAAATTGTACTACAAAATTGTATTATATAGACACTGAGAAAATCGAGGAACGCAATATTATCCGATTTATGAGTGTTACCATTAAAGAGAAAGGCTAGTCTCAAAGTCTCTGAATAAAAACCACGTTAAATTAACGTGTTTTTACTTTTTAGTAATATATTAAAAACGCTATACACTATTAAAAAGTGATAATTAAAGAACTGTAAAAATTTCAATTTTTTTTATCATTACCGTGGATAATTATAGCAATTAATTGTTAACTATTTTACATTACCAATAGTAACCGTAATGATTAAACATTTGCTTTATTTTATAACTAGTTTTTAGTTCTTACAAAACCACAATTCGCGCATTTATCACTTTTTTGATAGTGTAGCGTCCTCAAGTTATTACTAAAATAGGTTAAATCCTTCCGCGGTTTATATAGTGAACTACTCTTTGCCGCTAAGCAAATAACCGTCGTATATTTTATGTAGCAGTGCATTGCAAACTCTTGGCCCATTAAACACGTACTTACAACCACCATATGCCTCCTCATCACACAACATACATGTGTTCTTTTGGTTTGTACACATCAAGCAAATACACCGCTCTATTTTATGTACCTATATAAACGATTACTCTGTTTTGTTGTTTTAATACATTTCTCGATGAACCTTCGTGTTACTTCAAGAGATGGGTATATGCATGCATTGTCATGCTCAGGTACTGGTGTATGCATGGGATAATAAAGAGCTAGTGCATTATGTTGATGTGTTGACCTGGTTTCGACCCGAGTTATTGCACAGTCTTGCAAATTTCGCGTTAGTTAAATGAATCGGCTGATGGATGCGTTGCAACCTTATGTACTTGATTATTTTGTATGGTATCAAGGATATTATCTAGTATAGACTGGGTCGTGTTGACATCTTTATACGTCGGTAGGGTTAAAACGAGTGGAAGAAGCTGACTGAATGTTACAGTAATACACAGTAGGCCTATAGAGTATTAAGGGAAGGGTTTTTACTTTCTAGAGGGGTAATCGAACCCAAGTTCCTCTGAATTAAGTCATACGTGCAGGGTATGGGTGCAGGGTGCTAGGGCACTTCTCTTTCAGAAACACATCACTTAATCTTATTTATGCTGTTTACTACTGGAGGCTTTAATAGTTCTTGGCAAACCCAAATAAACCCCTCAATCAGAACAGAAATAGCTATAGAAAAAAAAACACTCATTACAGCTACTCAGCGTTTTGGAATTAACTTTTTAATTTTCCCAGAACTTCATGCTTACTGTACGCAATAACTAAATCATGAAAACTCGAAATATCATGTTAAAAGGTAGCGTTGAATATGCATACACTTGCAAAAAGCTCATTAAAAATATATAAATTCGAAAATTATTCACTTGCTGTTCCATTAACTCCGTTAAGTTTCGAAGCGTTTATGACCTCGTCGCTAAAAGCGCGCAGGAAATTACGTCGTTCTAGGGCAAACAAGCTATTTCGTTGACGTGTTCGTCAGTGTAAAAATGAATACGTGAGGGAGAATTATCCATATTCATACATAAGCTTACTATGGTCCCAGGTTCAAATCCCGCTTCAGGCAAAAGTTTTTTCAACTTTTAATAAAGATTCAATTCCATCACTTCTTGGTTTAGGAATAAGTCAAAGGTGCCTTTGGAGCAGTTCTAGCAAAGAAGCACTCAATAAATTCAAAGTTGTTCTGAATCGGCCTTGTTGATTCTGGTATTTGTCCGCAGGTGCTCGCACTGTCCAATCACTGATTCATGTGTTTCATATTTGAAATATAGATCTTTGATTGGTAATCGCTCACTCGTCGATGGTGTTCGGAGCCTACAGGATTGGTTTAGTCGCTTTAAATTAAAGTCCCGCACTGAAAATCAGTCTTGGTATACTGAGTGGGCATGACTCTAAAAACGAATTTATTTTGTATTTATTTATTTATTAATTTATGAAAGCGGTGTTCGTTGATATGTCATGTGGATGTCAGTGTGCGCTTCACGACCGAATCGTGCACAACATGTGACGGCATGTGACCCAACCACAACTGACGGCATCGAAATTGTAATCGGCATCGTTATTGTAGAAGTATGATTTGCCATTACAATCCATGACGACGTTACGATTTTGTTGTAAACAGCTCCCGCCATAAGAACCAAGTAAGTTAACTCTTTCACGATTTCCGGATTACGATTACAATCACGATGCCGTCAGTTGTGGTTTTGAGCCTTCATGTCTCCCACGCAGCGTCGCGCGCCATCGTTGCCAAAATATGATACATACATTTAGCATACCAAATGAATTCCAAAATAAATATCATAAGTTACCTTTGGTTATCTTCACTCGATCCACTTTTTACTGAAGGTGAAGCTAGGAGTGTGGTTGTTCCCTTGTCCCTCACTATATACCCTCGCTTTTGGGAAAGCATCGGATGCTGCTGAAATATTAAGCAATTTTTGAATGAGAACTTTATAACTGTGTTTATTTGTGTTTTATACCATTTTTTTTTCTGTGCAGAGTTGGCCTCTTCAGCCATTCTTCTTTCTTTCTATCCAATATAAGGCTAACGTTTCTTAAGATAATTTATATTTTAAATGTCAAAATTAATTTTCTTTTTTCTCTAAGAAACTAACAGAAACAATCTCAGACACTTTTGTAATTTATCGTGTCGGGCGTCGGCTTAGAAAATAGTTTTTCCAAGTAATATATTTATTGAAACTAGGTAATGTGGAGATTGTTGAGACACGTTCAGGCATTGGCGACTTCTTACACCATCAAATAGATGGTAATTTAATCCAATACCATCCAAAGAACGATAATGAAGTTACGTCAGCTACACTCAAGCCTGCATATAATATATATAATTCCTTCCTGCCCTTGCAACCTTTCGGTCCGGTGTGATATAATAGCTCTTCTTTGCTCGCAATTAATGTCCATTGTGTGTCAGACCTGCGGGTAGGAGATAAACGTCGATTACAATTCGAGTTCGAGATTAATCGAGTTGGAGTTAATCCTCCTTTTAAAGCTTCTTGTGTCTGACTTTGTCTTAATCATCGGAACGGATAAACTCGTGTGTATAAAGAACAGTGAGAAGCTAAGCTGGCTGCAACTGAGTGACCAGTCTTTCCTTCAACCCCCGCCCCCCCCCCCCCCCCGTATGTATCCAGTTGAGTAAGATGTTTTAGATCGACATTTGTGGCTCTTACCATCTCTTAATCTCTCACACCACATCAGTTTCATTAACAGGAGGACATACATTTCATTCAGAAAGCTATGCATATATTCACTTCTTGATACAATATAATATTGATTACTGAAAACGTTCCTGCTTCCAATAGAGAAGGTCCAGGGTTCAATTCCCGGTTTGGACTGTTTTTTTTTTTTTTTTTTACTTTGGAGTTTTTCTTTAATCTATCTATATGATACCGGTGTACATGTAAACGGTGACTTTGGAGCTGGATTAATAATTCAGATTCTAACCGCAATTAATTTGTCGGTGGTTGTTTGGCGAGTTTGCGGTCAAAACCAATCGTTATTTTTCATTCACTACCATTAGTAAAGTCGCCCTCACGTAAGTATTGTCATGCTTACGACATAGCCGAATCCAATACTCTAAATCCTTCTTTCTAGCTGAAACGGGTACATTGAGGATAATTTATTACCATTCGTTGGTTGCCTCTAACGGTGGGCGTGGCTTAATAGACTTGTGCACTTTACTCAGCTGAAGACTGCATTTACGAATGGGTGAAACAACGCCAGGAACATTTTGATTTTCTTTTAGCGCACATGAAGGGGCAGTATAAGGATGTGTACACTTTCGGCCACTACCCACTACCCACTAACCACTTTTGCCAAATAAGGTGCATTGATCGTCTGCTTGTGACGTCACTTCCTTTCGTTTAGTATAACTAAGTTAGTCCACTACGAGATACGTCAAGTTGGAACACACCCTCAGTATGCGAATACATGTTGGGGCTAGTATACTTCAGTCACCCACTTCTGTTTGGGTCCTATGGGCTTCGTTAGTCTTGGCATCGTAGGGATCGCGTGCGAGCCAGCTGTAAGGTTATCTCAATTGGGCTCAGCATGAACGAAATCTCGTGACACCCCCGACAAGGCAGCAGATAAGAACACCATGCCACGTGGCTCTCAGATATTGGTCCTGGACTTAACGCAGGCTACGCCCACGAGTCTTCACGGACTCACGGTGTCTATGGTTTGGGATTGTTTTCTAGAAAGCAAGCCGTAAATATATGGAGAGTTCATTGCGCTTGTGGTTATAATAGTAATAATAATAATCTTATGTGTAAACTGCAGCCAAAACTGTTTTCACATGATAGAACAGTGTGAAATTCATTTTGTTATATAAAGATTGAGGTACCGTACAAATTAATATTGGAAAACACTTTCTGTGTCAATACAAAATTTTGTTTCGAAAACTTAATGTTTTTAGTAATTGTTATATGTATTTCAAAATATAACATCGAAGAGCACCTAAATTAAAATAAAATGCATATGATTAGTAAAACATTTCCCTATAAAATTAAACGAAACTGACAACAGAAACAGGTATTTTAAAACTTGATGGGTATTCTTATGGGTATTTTCACCTCTCACTCATATTCACACTATAGATATGATTGATTACCTGTATATTTTATTTTAGCTTAGATTGTGGGGATTTTGTACAGAAACACCCATCATGTATACCGTAAAGCTTCAACCACAATTGTCGTTATCGGGATCGCAATCACAATGCGGAAATCGTGAAAAATTTAACTTACATGGTTCTTGTGCCGCTGTTCACAATAAAATCGCAATGTCTTAATGATTTAGCACGAGAAAATGTACGATTGCGATTCCAATCCTGATTACAATCACGATGCCGACAATTGTGGTTGGTGTTTAATGCTGTTTTTTCTTGCCGGGTGCATTAAAAAGAAACATGTGAAGTGTAATTAGCATTACTCGCTCGCTACAATACGGTTCGTTGCATCTCGCCCACCATATATGGTTCGTTACACTTGTGTCGGGGTTTGTGTCCTTCAGACTACACACCGCGCCAATATACTCACCCCCACAACCACATGGGTATGACGCTGCTTTCTAGTTGCGGCACCTGTAACGATGTGGGTATCCTGTGTTTTATCTGCATTAATAAGTCGAAGCATAATGTTGTGAGAGACAAAGGAAAATAGAAAATAGAAAACGAAAAAGCTAATATTAAGAAAATATTATGTAAGCTTTCATTATAATATGTGAGCTATACTATGGAGTGACCTTAGAACTCTTGTCTGCCCCGTATAATACATTAGTAGGCGTATTCTTGTCTGCGCCGTATAATATAGCAGTATTCTTTATTAGTATAGTGCTGATTTAGCTTTCTTTGTAACTATATATTATTTACGCAGTAGTAAATATACTACATTCATTCACCATTCCATTTCATTAATATAAATTAACTTGCATAAAGAAAGAAAGAGACTACAATGTATATAAGATAAAACGCATTAAAACTTACAAGAGAACACTCATATACAACAGTTTCCTTTGGGTAACATTTCTTTTTACAAGTCTCCCATCCAACATTTGCAACAGACTAACATTCCTTGACACCATAGGGAATACATGAAAATAGCTAAATCCTTAACAAAGAAATTGAGTTATTGTTTGTATGCTAATGACTGTTTCTATTCTTCCAGGTGAGTTCTATGACGTATTTCCGGCGCCACAGTAAAGCTCAGATAGAATCAGAGACATCCGTTTAGAAAAAGCTGTCAGAACAGCTGCTCAGACATCGCTTAAAGGTCAGACTTATCATTTATTTTTAGTCGGTAACGTGTGCGCGCGTTACAAGTGTAAATCAATTCGGCCGTAAACTGTACAAATTTGATTTACTTCCTGATGAAAGTTCCATCTTCTATAAACATTTCCTCGGATGTCACAGTCATGTGGAGAAAACGCTTGGCATTTATTCTCAATAAATAGGTCAAAGGTCACAATGTTATTTGACCCTACCAACTATAAAACATATATCGACCTTTAATTTGTGTTCTAGAGATAATTTTTTAGACAAATCAATTCGCTCCACGTGACGAGAGCCGTGATAGTTCTCAAGTCTGCCAACAGGTGGGGTATGTTCCGCGTCGCGGCGCTCGCCGGTAAGACGGTGGCGCTGCAAGCGGGCGTCGTTGACACCAAGCCCCGCACCCTGCACTACAGAACCCTCTGTCGGGTGTTCTGTGCAATAGCCAGGGGAATTCTCATGTCTTGTGGTAGATGGAGACACAAGCCTCGAATACTTACATTCGTTTTACCGACTGAACTGGCTTGTTGAAGCACGTAGAACTCGGATTCGGGAGGTCTTGGGTTCGTACCCCGTTACAGGAAATCCTGTGAAGGGGTTTTCTCAGAGTTTGTCAGCCAAAAGGTGAAATCTTAACGATACGTACATATGTAGACCTAATGGAGCGACACTCCAGAACAACACATACACTTCAACAGCTTTCACATCTGAACATTTACGATACAAGTGGCTGCAAAAGTTAATGCTGTGTTTAAAATTATTCAAGAATAAGATTAGAAACATCTTTACCAAATAATGTTATCTAAAATACACACTTTAGTTGAATAATACAACTAATCATGATTGTGTAGGGTTAATTACATTTTGGTTGAGTTTATCTAATATTAAAAAAGGTACAGAACACATTTTTAATTTGTGTAAACTATGGGAATAGTCGTATACTTTGTGTGCAGTAATTTGCTAATATACCTAGTGAGTGACTGAACGTGTATCATATAATTAATTGTTTAATTGTCATATTTACCTAAACCTCTGATTATCTTGCCAATAATTTCCGTCCGTACTACATTAAATATAACACCATTAATTTTATCGTCCTTGAAATAGATGTTGTTTGGTGCACACGAGCCTTATTGAGCACATTATTTTGGCAGTTTAGAAAAAATACTAAAAATGATTCAACTACAGAACTTTTTTTTAACCAAGGTCAACTCCTTCAGTTAGAATTGTCGTTGTGAGAATCGAACCCGAACATCCCGAGTGAGGGTCTCGTGCGCCAGCCCCCTATCTGCCTTGGTCTTTGTGTTCGGCATCACACAGCCTAAGCTGTTTTTTAGACTAGCGCATGCGCACGCGTTACCCCGCTCTTCCCTGTGATGTTGGTTAGACAATATGTGGATGGACTAATGGTATTAACGAACTTGGTTAACACCACATGGACCGTCCCAATTTCCTCATTGCTCATTGATTACCCGACCGAGAACTCGACGAAGCGTAGACTGAAGATATGACATGGGATGGGCTCTGCCATTTCGGTTGTAACCCTCCCTCCCCTCTCCCCCACTCCCCACTCAAACCCTAGGTTGAAAATAACTTCTTTTGAAGTTGTAATAAATTTACCGCGTTCCGCGTTTTGCTTGCAACAATCCCGTTGAATAGATTGTTTGAAGAATTCCAGTAAGCTATTTTTGGTTTTTAGTGTCAGCTCTTCAGGCTGTTCTTTGATACTTGTTATTAGCTTAGCGAAAGATGACATACTGTAACAAATAAATGGAAGAACATGAAAACGATGATCTGTTTTTGAAACCGTGGATGTGAACGGTGCCCATATTGTGTACGGTTTATAGTTAAAGTGTTTCTTACAGTCAGATTGAATTATCACAGGAAGTTTTTTATTGCATGCTTCATGATATCTACAACAGTTAGCTTTTACATGGTGGCATATACATGTATGATTTTTTAGTTTCTAATACGGATGGCTTTTTAAATACAAAGTATATTTTTTTAACGATTTTGTCAGGAATTCATTTTAAGATTAAATTTTCAACTTTACACACTTCTGTAATTTTTTAAATCCTTATTACGAACATTAGAAAAAGTCAGATAATATGCTGAAATCTTCCTGAGAACAGGGAACACTTAAATCTGCTTTTAATTCCGTTGCTTAAAATATGTAAGATTATTGGTTTGGTGGCCAAGTTGCCAGTGCGCTATAGCTGAGCGATTGCTTCAAATCAAAGGGAAACACAAAGTGTGGTGGTGGTATTACAGTATACACATTGTGATTTTCTGAGTGATGCCAAACATTTATGGTGATTATGTACTTTTATTTTAAATCGGAAATGAGTTTAAGCATTAAAATTGCCGAGAAGAGAGAGATACCCAAGATTAATAATCTAAGTGTACGTTGTGTAGATGATATTGTTGTTGTATGTCATAGTGGTTAACACGCACTGACATGTGTATTATTTTTATGTTGGTATAATTTCAACCTCCCGCTAATTTGGCAACTCGAGGCATTCTGCTATTGACACACAACTAATTAAATCAAAAAACGAAATAAAATAATAACTTGTTATGAAACATTGGGGAGGCAAATATTAATCTATATTTTACGTGCACGTTCGTGTTGCCATGTCAATATTAATTTTATTAATTCATTTTCGTGATGCTATGCTGTAAAAAAAAACTTCGGTAAAGAGAGAAAAAAATTAATATTTGAGGAATTACTTTACCCGTCCAACCGAGCAAAGATTTCGCCTGCAACTCTTAACGCTTCGCCAGGCAAAGAAGTTCTTAGCTACGCATGAGCTGTACATCCCAATAAATGTCTGTACACAGAGCGCGTAGATGAACATATCTTGTTATTTAGTTGACTGCCGGCAGCGTAGCACGTGTACCGGGATTATACGTGCTCTTGTAGACCTACTAAGTCTTGGATTTGGCAGCGAGTAAAGGATAAAAATAAAATTAAAGTAAAATACGGTACAACTTGAAATGCAGAGTTTTTCCATTTGTGACAACCATTACTAAGCTTAAAGCTACGAACCTGTGACCTATGAAATGTTAATGGGGCCGTGTAAATGTAGCCAAGCAAAGGATGACGCTTGCTTGTGATATGTACATGCTATACATATACCTATAGAGAAGGCCCAGAGGTAAGACGCGACACCTTAACTCGGGACTTCGCCGGTTCTATACCGGTCTCCGACAATTTTGACTTAAGTTTTGTCCGAGGTTTTTCACAGTAAAAATGATTAAACACTACTAGCGCTCGGACATCCCTTCTCAACTAACCGAACACCCTAACATACATATAGTTAGTCACTTGAAGAGGAGCACATTAGCTTAATCTGGTGCACCCTATATAGCAGGTATTCCTATGAAAAATTATTATTATTATTATTATTCCATTAAATATGTTCCATGGTTGAATGATATGCGCCAATGACTTTAAATTCTCTCGCTTTGCACGCTATGTTAAAAATAGCTTGAACAGCTTGAATGTGTATTTACTTACCTTCCGTTTCTCCCCTACCTCTACAGTATACTGGCGTCTATTTGACTCGGCTCAGTTTGTGCGCGTACAGTGGCGCCGTATGACCTTTAGATTTAATTCTCTTTGTTCTGTGATGGGAACGAATGTACTTTTATGCCGGTAGCAAAGTTCTTGACGTGGGTTCATTGCAGCAGCTCTATAGTTCATGTGGACAGTAAACTGCGGAATAAGCTTGGAAGAGTTGGAGCCTTAAGGTCAAGATAATCACTAAACTAATACACGAGTAACACAACCATTTTAAGTTAAATCACCAATGTTCATACATTATTTACTAGGGGAATTTGTTATTTAAATGTAAAACACAATCGTACACCAATTTAAAAACACATCTCAATTTTGAAATCGTAGAACTTTCAGACTCACACTAGAACATCGTACACATTGTTAATATAATGTTAACTGTATTGGTTTCAGTGTTTGTACCTACTGATAATTTATGTGTCAATCTTTGTTAAATCATTCGAAATCATTTCAAAGAATTGCAATTTTCCCATTCCAATTTCCAAATATTTTGTGACCCAACTAAAGTCAGCTCTCGTTTCACAGTTTGGAAACGCTGAGCTTTATATATCTATTTCTAAATCAATATGTGAAGTTTTTAATGAATCCAATAGAGCGCGCATCTATTGTGTAGCATGTACGTAGGGCATCATACCAATTAGTTACTACGAGTAGGCCTACTGTTTACACCTAGGGTTTATTCAGTCTCTTTACAATTCACCCTGCAGCTTTATGCTCGGTTGCCTACATGTGTGAATGCTCCACTAGCTCGCTTTGCAGTATCACATTTAGTTGTTGTTTTGCTAGGGATTAATTACATCTTGAAGTCCTCATTAGGGCGTCATGAGCAGCGCGCTATTGTACAGTGTACGAGAATTACATCATAAAAACGTAGCGAGCGCTTACGTTCATAGTAAGGAGATTCTTTTTGCCATAGAGATGCAGTATTTCCCAAATTAAGTTTTATGTTTGTGTTTCTGCGAACAGTATTTTAGCGTCGCACCGTACAGTGCTATATACACAAGTGATGTAATGGTATAACCGTTTATTGTAAATTGTCTGTGAAGCGTAATGTATACTCTGTAACGAGTAAGGGTAAAAGAGATAAGGGGTAAATGCGGGCAATATGAAGAAGGAAGACGACGTGAAAATATAGCTTCTACAAGATGTATTTTTATGCGTTCACTATCTGGAATTAAATTTCAAAGTAAAACCGTAAATCATTGCTTTGATGTTTTATTCATTTTGTTGTGAGGACATTTTGCTCAATGTCTGTTTTCTTGTAAAAAGCTCAAATCTAGAGCAACCTTGGGTTTGAGATCCGGCGTGCAGGGATATCATCTGAGCTTTACATTTGTTTTTCCAAGCATTAAAAAATATATATGAATATATATATATATATATATATATATATATATATATATATATATATATATATATATATATATATATATAGTATTAAAGAAGAGACAAATCGAAAGTTGCTTCTTCGTATGGTTGTATGGTTAGTAACTAAAGAGCGCTAGAAATATTCTGTGATAAAATGCAACACCTCAAGCGTAACGATCGCTTCTGTGCAGTGTCGTGTAGAGTGGTGACGTCACGCATCTAGTTGGCTGCACAACACAGGGCGACGCTAATTGCATCTATCACTCGTAATGACGTCATGCACAGTGTTGCGTCACGATCGCTTCTGTGCAGTGTCGTGTAGAGTGGTGACGTCACGCATCTAGTTGGCTGCACAACACAGGGCGACGCTAATTGCATCTATCACTCGTAATGACGGCACAGTGTTGCGTCACGATCGCTTCTGTGCAGTGTCGTGTAGAGTGGTGACGTCACGCATCTAGTTGGCTGCACAACACAGGGCGACGCTAATTGCATCTATCACTCGTAATGACGTCACAGTGTTGCGTCACGATCGCTTCTGTGCAGTGTCGTGTAGAGTGGTGACGTCACGCATGTAGTTGGCTGCACAACACAGGGCGACGCTAATTGCATCTATCACTCGTAATGACGGCACAGTGTTGCGTCACGATCGCTTCTGTGCAGTGTCGTGTAGAGTGGTGACGTCACGCATCTAGTTGGCTGCACAACACAGGGCGACGCTAATTGCATCTATCACTCGTAATGACGTCATGCACAGTGTTGCGTCACGATCGCTTCTGTGCAGTGTCGTGTAGAGTGGTGACGTCACGCATCTAGTTGGCTGCACAACACAGGGCGACGCTAATTGCATCTATCACTCGTAATGACGTTACATGGCTCATTGACATGTTTTTATACGGAGTAGATGTTCTTAAAATGTTCGTTTATGGTTGAGTAAAAGTGAAACATTTATCATTTTGCTCTATCAGCCGTAACCTTACAATTCTTGGCATTATGTAATTATTAACAAATTATAAATCATTAATTATTATTATTAAAAATGTTAGTTCATAAAGTGGTGGTAAGGCACATTGTGTTATGGAGCTTGCACTACTCATGCCACCATCAACAATGTGTGTATGTGCGTGTATCATCCAGCTGAAATAACGATGATGAAATAATGATAATAACGATACTCAAATCGATTTCGTGTCAAATTTGAATGGTGTTCTTGTCAACAGTTTGCTTTCAAATTTAACAGGATGGACAAAATTATTGTGATTTCAGTGAAATATGTTTTAAAAATTACAAATAATTGTTAGGAAACAAATATTATTAACAGCCATGCACTTTCATTATAGTAGGTATGAAATACGAGCCAGTGCTCGAGTCAGTTTTTTATAATAAAATATAGTGAGTTTCGAAATTAATAAAAATTAATACTTCTCGCATATTTCTACCGCTCAAGTCATACCATGACAATAATGAATAAAATGCATGCTATCATTATTTAGTGGAAGTTAATGATTATTATAATTTCGTGGACATTTTGCAATGTTGTTATTATATATTCACTTTATACCAACTTCAATCGAAAACAATACTAACGGATCGCAATATTATATATTTGTGTATACAACCTGTATTAGACCCTAGGAAACAGCATCGGTGTTATTATTCAATTTTGCATTGGTTTTGAAAGTGTTTTACATAAATTGTTAATCGGCAGTGTAATTTTAAGTTTCGGGTTGTGATAGCGTTTCGGAAACAATCTGAAATGTTCAGTGTTCCATCACAACGTTGCCAAGCTTCCATTGTTTCATCTCAGTGCGTGTCTGTTACACAATAGCGGCAGCTAAGTCTTTCCTCTTCTTGTATACCTCATTATACATGAGACTCTCGTCTAAGTCTCGTGACGTTAAACCCAGGTCTTATTACGAGATCAATCTGTGACTTGCGAAGGATCTTCGTCACCGTCTTCTCAACTATTTTAAATGAATTTACATTTGAGTGCGTGCACGTGTGCGTGCGTGCCTTGCCGCACACTTTGCTACGACCTGAACGTTCCACCCACCTAGAAGAGGAATTAATCTTGAAAGTAAACTTCATCTCGAGAAAGTTCTCTTCAATTCAGGTAACATGGATAGTGGGGTGGGGGGGGGGGGGGGGGGGGGGGGGAGTGGATATGATGCGAGATTGAGTGACAGTGAAGTGGAGTCGCACTCGAGACGCTGCCGGATAAGGAAAGAGGAAGCTTTGCAGCAGTCCGTATTCGTCACACACACACTTTATTTACGGCTGTGGGGAAATGATGTCTCGTCAGTCAGTGAGTAAACGCTATAAACTAAACGGAGGTACCAACGAGTGGTTTGTTGATTTCAGAAGAGATGAGAGATGTTTTTCCTTGCTAATGGTACTGACCAGAGATATTATAATATTCTCTGCGTGGTACTGGCGAATACTAGTGAATGACGATTATTCACATATACATATATGACGATGATGATGATGATTATGAAAATGAAAATGAAAATGAAAATGAAAATGAAAATGAAAATGAAAATGAAAATGAAAATGAAAATGAAAATGAAAATGAAAATGAAAATGAAAATGAAAATGAAAATGAAAATGTTAATGAAAATGAAAATGAAAATGAAAATGAAAATGAAAATGAATATGAAAATGAAAATGAAAATGAAAATAAAAATGAGAATGCAAATGAAAATGAAAATGAAAATGAAAAAGAAAATGAAAATGAAAATGAAAATGAAAATGAAAAATGATGATATAAATCAATTAAATAAATAGAAAAAAATCCAAAACTAACAAAACCATCCCCGTCTGGGAATCGAACCCAGGTCTCCCACTTGCCGGGTGGGCGCCTTGACCCGTAGACCACCGGGACTGGCAAATGTTTTTTTTTCTGGATTTATTCTTAACATCCACGACAAGAGTGTTTCTTGAATAAAATATTATTTATATAATATATATATTTATATATATATAAAGTTAAAAGTTGTACATAGGGTACCCGGCACCTCCACCAAGCCGGATGTATTGGATGTAAATGATATTTGGTCTTCAAGCCTCATATTTTGGCATCGTGACGATGAGTGGCTGATACATATATATATATATATATATATATATATATATATATGCAATATCGCCACGAGACACCAATGCCCGAGGCAGGATTCAAACCAACAACGCAGGACCCGTGGATTACTAGACCAACGCCTATATTAATCCAGTGGTTCCAAACGGTTTTCAGCAAAGGCAAACATAGAAACAATGGAACAGTTTTGGTTTTCTCCCGGAGGGGGAGTAGGAGAGGGAGTAGGAGGGGGAATGGAGCATTTATATTACCTATAACCTTCATTAATTAATTTTTATAAAGAGTTGTTGAAGTGATAGGATGCAATTCCTCACATATTATGTGATGTGTAGGCTATATACAAATATTTTTCATTTAGAAATTTTACAGTTTCAAAATATTTAATCTAAAGCTCGATAAGCATCAATGTGTTTTTAAAGGAGTACGTGCTGTTTCTGAATGGGATAATAGATGATTTTACCAGATTCTTTGAGAATATTATGAATATTTGGTTGTATTGCAATAAGCAAGCGCTTAATACGATCACTAAACTTCACAAATACAGTATATATTATTCAAATGATTATGTTAATAATTAATAAATGTATTATTTTCCATACATTCGTCGTAAACAATGCTCATTAGATTTCAGGGGTGGCTAAAGCCCCCTAGCCCCTCCTCCTGTATCCGCCACTAGATAAAATCAAAAGCAAGTCTATATCGGACGGTTTCATAAACTCAGGCAACCTATGTGTTCACGTCCATTGTTATGCTACAAGTGAACATAAAAACAACCATTTGTTTTACCCAGTGTAAAAAACGTACAATTTATTTGGGGTTACTGTGACTAGAATAAATTCCGTATTATTTCCTCGGCAAGTGATTTACAGCCTTACCGCTGCCATGACGGGAACCCAGGTACATAGGTATATGTCTCGATGCGTGTAAATCTATTTTTAATTTACATTTTCCAGTCGTAATATATTGGATAAACGTAGATAAGAAGAAATTCATTGTTATTCTTCGTGTGTCCGTCGTATTTTTGTCAGAACCCCCCTGCGAACACGGCGGCCATTTGTTTCCCGCGCTGTCCGGGTTTGTTTTCTTGCAAAGAGGCTGAGTGTTGGGCTAGTCGAGATGTGGGTGATGTATGGTTCACACTGAAGCGTCGTGAGTGCGCACGTCGTTGTTTCAGGATAATGGACGAATTATCTAATAATGCGGCGTCACATTGTGAATGTTCGACTACCAGGACGTCGAATGTAAACGTATCAGCACAGTGCCGTGATTAACTGTCATGACATATATAATTATATATATTGAAGATTTCTGGGTTCAATTCGTGTATATAAACAAATTAAATGTACAATTTAATGTGATTTATTTACTTATTTATTTCAATATTATGTTAAGTTTACATGAAAAAATATTTTTAAAAAGTTGAAAGTAATTCCAACGAAACGTCAATACATAATATTTAACTGTAAATTCTTATTTGTTTATATACACGGATTGAACCCAAAAATGGTCAATAATAAATTTCTTCTCCTTCCCGATTACATACATATAATATATGAAATACTGTTTTTATACAACACATCTACAACACATCTACAAACAACAAATAAGACAATATTAACTGAGATGCCTTATTGACCCGGCAATTAATTACGCACACAGTAGCCTTGGGCAGTGTTTTCAATCGTGTGCGTAAATAAGACAAATTGTAATTCGCCGCTTCTGTTTAGTTCAGTGGTCAGAGTGCCCGCCCGGCAAGTGGGAGAGCTGGGCTCGATCCCAGTGGAGTCGGTTTTTTTAGTTTCTGTGTTATGTAGCATAATAATTATGTATCTCCCTCTCCTCTCTCACTCATATTTTATACTGTAGTACCATTCGTTAAGATATGTCGCTAAAAAGTGTTTTTTTAAGAAGATTAGTTGCATTTTCATCTGATTACTTTACTGTTCACAATTAAAAGACTAGACTGTGATGATAAATGTCTGAGATTATATTCAAGGGGCCATTAAAAGAACTTATTACAATTTCTCGGCGTATTTATGTATCTTGAATTTGAAATTTAAATTTATTTTTACTTAACAAAAGTAGAGCGCTATAACAATTCTTAATTGAACACGGATTAGACATACTCACTTACTTACTTACTTACTTACTTACTTACTTACTTACTTACTTACTTACTTACTTACTTACTTACTTACTTACTTACTAACTTACTAACTTACTTACTTACTTAATTACTTACTTACTTACGTACTTACGTACTTACGTACTTACTTACTGACTTATTTATTTACTTACTTACTTACTTTCTTACTTACTTACGTACTTAAATACTAACTTACTTACTTACTTACTTACTTACTTACTTACTTACTTACTTACTTACTTACTTACTAACTTACTTACGTACTTACTAGATAAAATAGTTAAGCATTGAACTTTGCTGGAACGCTCTCCCGGTGTGATTTACTTTATAGAGCAGATGAAAGAATACAGAGGTAAAACGCGTAAGCCTGAGGGCTAGGGTGAAACGAAAAATTGTGGGGATGAATGGGGGTAGAACCTACTACAATGGAGTCAGTGTGAAAAAACGAGAAGGAAACTGAATTGGTGCCTAGTAGGAGCGAGGGGAGCCGTCTCAGTCTAGGGCTGAACCATCCAGGGCCCAGGGCCCTTACTATAGGGATTAGACAATGGGGGTTTGAATTGATTGATTTATGTAATGGCTCTATAATGACGGCAATTACTTAGACCGATCAAGCTGCTGAGTATTGTTAATTTATAGTGATTGATTGGGTAGTAAGTGAGAATGGTATAGAGAAGCAGGTAATAGAATCAAACTGCCACCCTGTTAATGATATACAGCGCAAGGACGACTATCAGCGTTTATAGGCAAGGATATCAACGGTAATTATTATTGTTAATACATTAATTATTGACGCAAATATTAAATGTGCTAATTCAGAAATCCACGAGCTAAGTTTTGTGCCCTATTACTTCACATGTTATTGATGTACACGTGATCCTCTATCCAGAATAGGCCCGCCGACTTGTGGCTTCATTCACAGAACTCCGAACCAAAAGATCCCCTACGATCAAGTCGATAAGACTGGTATGAAAAGTCACATGATATTTAAGGTTTCCCTCCAATGCGACTACCTATACAGAAGTATATTTTCACAACTCTCAAATTTCTCTCGTTTATCGGTGATTTCTTTCTTGTTTATTCTGAGAACAAGAAAGCAGTCCCCTTGGACGATTTCACAGCGTTTCATTGCAATTGAAGTTTTGTTCCGTCACGAATATACCAATTTCAAAACGATCCGATAAGTATTGGTGGTACAAATTACATTTATATTGATGTAAATAAGTGTACTAACCATGCCAACGAAAGACTAAAGCCCAATTTAGACGGTTCAATGTTCCGCTCAATGATTCTGGAATTCAAGGACAAAAAAGCATCACTTAAAGTACAGTATTGTTGTGTTTTATTACCTATGTATATTTTGATGCTTTTTTGTCCTTGAATTCAAGGAACATTGAACGGAACGTTGTACCTAATATTCTTTAAAAATAAAAACCACTTTGTAGTGACTGTAGTGGTGTTTCCATGTCTTATTTAGGTTACATTCCGTAAGGTCGACCGGGCTCCACCGCCTGACCGTAGTGTCATATTATTGGGCAAATGGGACTACGGTCGGACGCGTCGAGCCGGGTCAATCTTACGGAATGCAACCTTCGAAGGCTGTGCAATGATCGGTGCACTTGGCGGTAACTTTGAACTTTTGACAGAATATTCGTGGACGTGGACGTATTAGTAACTTTGAGCTTTTGACAGAATATCCTTGGACGTGGACGTCCAAGTAACTTTGAACTTTTGACAGAATATCCTTGGACGTGGAAGTCCAAGTAACTGAACTCTTGACAGAATATTCGTGGATGTCCAACGCCTTGCATACTGAGCGTTTCTCTAGTTACGGTTATTGCAGACATGTATGTGACAGCAAACAAGTTGAAATTACCGTTTTTATGTTTCAGAATATTGCCGGGTTGTTTCATGTTGATTCATTTTTATGTTAAAAATCAAAACTTTATCAATTTTAACCGACACACAGAAAATAAAAACCCTACGGCGGAGCGGAATTGATCCAGTGAAATGTTTCCGAGTTTATATTTGCGACCAAGACTATTTCCTATTTACAACTAACATTGAACTAACTGATAATAATATCAACTGGCAATATCTCGGCAATGGAGCCGGGATGTAGCGAGCACGTATAGCGCTGCAGCAGTGCACGTATAGCGCTGCAGCAGAGCACGTATAGCGCTGTAGCAGTGCACGTATAGCGTTGCAGCAGTCACGTATAGCGCTGCAGCAGTGCACGTATAGCGTTGCAGCGAGCACGTATAGCGCTACAGCAGTGCACGTATAGCGCTGCAGCAGTGCAGGCGGCCCCTTGAGATGAGTGCGAATCACTCCGCGTTGCTGCTGCTAAAAGCTGCTATGCGAGATACGGGAACAGGTCTAATGATCCGTCAATTAGATAAAAAGGTAACATCATCCACGGTTCTCCTGGGGGTTTCTGTCGAATTCTCTCACCCTCCTTCCCTCTCCCGCGCCATCCCGCTTCCTATACGAGAAAAATATTTACTTGAGGGAAAAGTGGCTTTATTAGATTTTTACAAAACACACTCTTGAAGAGTGGTTGAAAACCTCTCCGAATACGTTTTAATCAAGACTAGTACTCTTGAGCTGCGCGATATAATAGATTCTGATTTCTATGGAATTGTTTGACGCTTACATTCTAGCGTATATTCTATAGATAGGGTAGTTTTTTTTCTCTCGTCTGTTACCACACGTGGTTTTACTGCAGATCTCGACTTGTTTCTGTAAATAATGAACGAGACGATGCCATTGGACGATGACGTCATTTCGCCTGCTCTATTGAGTTGGGTTGGCTGTGTTGTGTAACATCCGCTGGCTGTTTGCTTTATTGTTGCACTGATGCGGGGCTTGGGGGGGGGGGGGGGCTCAGTTATCAGCCATGAGGGTCTCTAGCATCCATGTTGCGCAACCTCAACGATACAGGAATATGTTTGAGTTCAGATTTAACAACAACGTATATTTTATTTAACCACTTCACTCTCTAGGTACCATTTCCATCCGATGGTACTATTTGAGAACGACTGGTTCGTGGCGACTAAATGCTGTCGAGTGTGTCGTAAAACAACAAATGAGAAGTAGATACATAAATGAAAGACACAATATGTTGATTATTTAATACAATGTAAATTATTAACCTTCCTCTTTTTAAATACTCTCCTTCTTTGTGAATCAGCTTATTTATTTTAAATAATAAATTGATATCCTAAAAAAGTGGTGGTTCAAAGCTGCTTTCAACTGGAGTTTTTCATTTTTTGTTCGTCTCTTCACAAAATTACATAATTTCCCATACCCTTTTGCTTCACAATATATCCAAAAAATATGTTCTTTATTTGTCACACGATCTATTCTAAATATATATTTTACTATGGCTATAAGCAGAATATTGAGTACATATAAGCGTTTACATTTTATTATACGACTACCGCCAAAGAATGTGTTTCGTTTTTGTGGTTACCTATATATTTAACAAATGGTTGGTCATTTAATGTGAGATCATTTAGCAGGTTCGCTTATCTCTAATGACACGTGAGGCTATGCTAGCGGTCCGGTAGACGATTGATATGTGCAGCTGTAGGACTCACCAGCTGCTGCCCTATAATCTGCGCGGTCATTGATAGGAGCCATTAGTTTACCACACACAGAAGTACTTCATCCCCATCCGTGTAGACAAACTCACGGAAAGTTTATCAAGATTATTGTGAGGGATCGCCCGTCGTACACGGACGAGCTGTATCTATACCTAGCCTGCGAAACTCCCGATTTCGTTCTGTTAAAATGTGTTGAAATTGTCCCAAATCTAAATCAAAATATATCATCCTGTAAGGAATTTAGTGCTCTTTCTTATGAGTTTTTCTTTGTTCCAATCAATATTTCCGTTTTTTAGATGTGTTGAATTACCTTTTGTAATGTGATGTTGCTAGACACCTTTCACACATAATTAAGAACATCTGCAAAACGAGAATATTTATTGAAATTAAAAAAGCTTTAATAAGAAAGAGCATTACCTTCTCTATAGGATGACATATTTTGATTTTCTTTTTGGGACAATTCAAAACCATTTTGACCGAAATGGGGTAGGTGAACATATAGGTTTAATGGTTTTAGCGTCTAGTGCGCCCTCTGAAGGGAATTTATTTGTAATGCTGGTTACTGTGCCTTGTTTCTGTTTTATGTGTGGTCTCATTTTGTATTTGTAGTTTGTAGCGTGGTGTCTGGGGGTATCATACGACATTTCCGTAATTTCTCTGCGGAGTTTTAGTCGAACGACAAATAATTCTCCACATACTGAAATTATTTTAAATGTGTTTTTCATTCTAATGTGTCGACCATTTTAAAATGTTTCCGTCAGTTGATTTTGCAAACTACTAGTTAATACGTTATCTATAAAACGCTGTATTTATTAGGCGAGGGATAACATTTTTGTTTATGTGCATGGAGTATCTTCTTCGCAGTTGATACAATTCTATTTGGATTGGAACCACTTATAGAAGTGATTCACACTGTTCATCAGTAGGGATTGCTGGTTATGGAAACCAAAGAATAGTGACCTCCTCGAGTCACAGTCCATGCATGCGGTCAGTAAATGATAGCTTTTGTTGTAGCCGCCCATTTTGATTGTGCCCGGTGAGAGATTCTCCTTCCTTCTTTCCTTCTCTGGCGTTTCTAATGCTCGTTGCAACATCTCTTACCCAACCTTTATGTGATAATCGCGAGTGTTTACCTTAGTCATAAGCTACCCGAAGTTTCAAACCGGCTACCATGGATTCAGCAAATAATACATTACAAAAAACACAATGTTCACCACGTTTTTGCGAGCAAATCAAATCAATGGCTAATTCCAAATAAGTTGAAATCGGACAAACGACTCGTTAGAGGCGACTCATCGCTATTAAATACGCTCACTAACCAACTGCGCCGTCTATAACGAGAACCAGGTTAGTTGTTCACGGTAGAAAGGAACCGTTTCATCTACTTGACTAACTCGTGTGATGTACGCCACGAAGGTTGCGCCAGAAAGTTGCAACGTACGAACGAAATGATGGCTGTAATGTGGTTGCGTTCATAGCGGTTCACTGTACTGAATGTACGCGCGCTCAAGCGAATAATTAACAATATAATTTCCCGTTAATGCTTTATACAGAATGGAAATTGGAATTCAATTTGTCGATAGTACAGAACTAGCTGGGAATATATGTGAAAGCGGCCCGAAGAGTTGCAACGCTGCGTGGGCTGGTGGTGGAGGCAGAAAGTTTACCGTCCCTTTTCATCCACATCGAAGTTGGCTCTGCCTTACTATAATCCTTACTTTAATTAGCCTTAGTTGGGTGATTTATTCGTATGAGCGCGTAATCGTGTGTCTCTTTATCTGTGTTTCCCCTTTTGCATGGTATATTTGTAACGTAGGATGTTTTATTTGAGTTGACTACTCGGAAGTTTAATCCCTACTGTTTGTTCTGCTTTGCATTTTTGTGTGAGCCTATTTGAGCAGAGCTGGAAGCGAATAATTTCGAATACCGTTTCAGCGTAAACCAACCTACAGAATGCACTACCTAATACCGCTTTTTGCCTCATCCTACTGCTTGCAATAAAAAAACTTCAAAATAAAAAAAAATATGAGTTATCCATATTTTTCGAAACAAAGAATGAATACATTTTGCTCTTAAACGGGATGGGGGAGAGAGTGTGGGAGAGAAAGAGAGAGAGAGGGAGAGGGAAAGGGCGACAGGGAGACAGAGAGAACGAGATACAAAAAGAAAAATGAAAGTAATTCATTTTATTAATATAGTGTTCACGTATGATTCCATACAATGTCAATAAATAATAACGAAAATTTGACTAACCTTATGTCGTTACTTGTTGAAAGTTACTTTGTTGTCACTACACAATACCTGCCTAGAATAATACGTACCTAGATTTAATTAGTACAGAAGATAAAGTAAAATGTATTTCTCGTTCATTTGCAATGCAAAATATGCACCACATGATTCTGAATTAAAATATTCAAATTAAAAAACTAAAAGAACTTGAACAACTCAAAGTTGCAGAACAATTTCCATAAACCCGAGGAATGAGCGAATCCACACGATAGGTGCCGATTTCAGTGATCCTTCCTTTTTTAATTACCAACAGCAATTAAGTCTGCGTGGTATTCATGCAGAGCACATTCCCACCTGCCTCGCTGACAGGCAGGCTGTGCTAGAGCGGTTGATAGCCCACGCTTACTTTACCCACGCTGACGATAGCGCTCAGCAGTAATGGTATATATATATAGCTTATACCTTGTTCACACTACGGCCATGCTAACAGCTGTTACGTTAACAGTAATTCAGTGAAATATTTTAAAGGCAGTGTTAAATTAACCCCTGTTAGCTGTTAACTACGCTTACATTACATTCTTAACATAAGTTAGTAGCCTAACTTCTGTTAGTGGCCGTTCTGCAGAAGTCAAAACTCATAGTCTTCTTTTCGTACGCCCACAATTGACATCTCATGCAATCATGTGTTTTCTATAGTTAACCAGTAGAGATAGTAAACTCATAGTTGTAATCTTTGACCATCACTTTCTAAAAACCTGGAAAGTCTACTATGCCTATATTATGATGGACGTCCAGATCACTTTTGTACAAACATGTTCACTGAAGAGTGGAGCCATTTAATCCGGATTAAAAGCTTTTCCACTCATTGAGGATTGCCAACTGTCACTCACCAAACTGTGCAGCTAAATGCGACAATTTGTAAAACGAACTCGCCTTTTAGTTGAATTGCTTCCCTTCAATCAACGTGATACCGAGCACTTTATTGACTTGTAACCTAACCTATTTGATGTACACATCATTGCACTGAAAGAGTTTCTTTGGAATTAAAAGCCAGGCTACGTAGATTATTAAGAATTTCGAATTTATGATTAACAAAGTTGAAATAAACAAAACACTTTTATTCGTTCACATAACAATTCTTACATTTGCAACAATTCCAAAAAATTGGTTGTTCACAAATTCTCACTTCTTAAAAATCTACGTAGCCCGGCGTTTACTTGGACGGTGACGAGGGGCATGTTAACTTTACACCTACGCGGCTCTTAACACCTCGAAAGAACTCTGCATCTGGCGCAGTTGATCTTTTAATAAGAAATAACTCCAACAAAGCATTCGCGTTGAAGCAACTCGTGCACAACTGGAGGCATTTTTATGTATCAAGGTCAGAGATGAATTGTCTTCTTGATCGACTTTTCGAGAATGCGTCGTAGTGAATCTCGAACAAAGCCATGCGTGCGTGGTTACGTCACTGACAATGCTGCCAACACAAACGAGAATTATTTCATGATTTTCGATTGATGAGTTCATGCTGCTCTCAGAAAGTCAGTAATTGAATTCACTTGTAAAAAAAATGTATCTCGTGTCCTGAAATATGGACAAGCACGATCGTATGGCATGTTATGATATAATTAAAACAAGTTACTCGCCAGTAAACACGATGCTAAATAAACTCACGTTCGTAAAACGATACATGTCAAGCATTGTTTACATAATTAGGTTTTTATGAGCTAGCTTTTCGTTTTTGTTATTTGTAGACTTAATTTGGTACGCATTTCTCATTGTGAAATTTGACCCTTACCCGTTCCTCCCCCCATCCCCCATCCTCCCTTTCCACCCCCTCTCACGTCGGCGACCCTATACCGCTGGAAAGTTTTGTGAAGGATAAGCAAACAAGGTACAGCAAACACTATTTATACAATTTGTTTCAGTAAATAAAAATGCTCCTTCAAGCGGGTTGTGACCCCGGTCAGCTACTGAATGCTGGACGAACTTGCCTCTTTAATTTATGCTAATGAAACTGTGCTTTTTGCATTGTATTTCGAGATATCAACATTAACCAGGACCATTAAGAGTTAGTGTACCTAATTCCCATCAAAAGCCATGTCATTTGGATGAAATTACAGAAACATGAAAATACTTTTACAATAAAACTGAATATAACATTATTAAATAGTAATCGGTCTTAAGTTTCAACCACAATAATTGTCGGTATCGGGATCGCAAGCGCAATCTGGAAATCGTGAAAAAGTTAACTTCTAAGGTTTTCATAGCGTTGTTAATTCACAATCAAATCGTAATGTAATGATTTAGCATGTGAAAATTAATGTACGTTTGCGATCCCGATTCCGATTTTAGCCGATTGAAGATACATTTTTTTGTTGGCTGCAGAAGAGAAAGGAAGGAGATCATACCTTTTATCCAACTTCCGTTGTTATAAACATTATAATAATTGGGAAATGCAAACCAAGGGTTTCAGTCTTGTTAAGGGTTGGTTCGTTTTATTATATGCTTTGTCTCATATTATGTAACATATGACATTTGACCTCAATCCCCATACGCTCTCTCCCTTTGTGGTCAAAAACATGATCTCTTCTGTATATCTCTACATAACGTGTTTTGTTCTTTCTAGTTTTTTGAAGTAATAGAACGCAGTTTCTACTATAAGTCCATGGTAATAGTTTTGCTAATGTTCTTTAAAATATCAAGATATCAATTTTCCCACAAAGTACAGCAAATAGAAGCCCTCGAATTTTCTCGGTAGGTCCGGGAATACTACCTGGTGGCAATGTGGGAAGAGCCGACGCCGACGAGAAATAATTTTGCATTCGTTATCAGATATTTTTAATTAGTTAACGTTGTGTAATGACCATGCAAGGTAATCTTGGATTAAAAACACATTTCTCATTCATTTATTTTATTATATGGACACGATTAGTGTTGTAAGGTGTCGTAATTGTGTAGAGTTATTAACTCGCTTCCCGCTGTTGAAGTTGTGTTAAACATCCACTAATTGGTAGGGCCTAAGCGAGACACTCGGTGAAAAGCGTCTGCACAAGTGAACTCACCACAGTGCTTTCAGTTACAAATATATTAATTAACATCTAGAGTGAGATCAGCAGTACTTTGCCAGTTAGCTGGAGAAAGCCTAAATTTCATTAATTATCATGCACTCGGCTCTTTCACGTCTCCGTGTTGGTGGGTGGAAGGAAGGGGAGAGGAACGTCTAATTGTAAATACCTAACATAACAAACAAGAAGACTACATTACCGACCTGTAGACTATTACCATAATTCTCATTTAAAACTGGGTCTTTGCGATAAAACATTAAAAAATGTACATAACAGAACAATAACTGGTCTTGAAAAGTAGTTTTTTCATTACGTGTTTTATTTTTAGTCACTTGTTTATAAAATGGTGAAAATCCAGTTTACTTTGTGAGCACCAAACCACTGGTTATTTATTATTCTGTCTTATGTTCTTTTCTCCCACGTCTTGTGATGTTTTTATATGTTAGGTATATCACGGCAAGTACTCACAAAGTGTATGACAAAACGGAGAACTCTGCGGTGGAACATTTAGGGCCTGAGAGCGCCAAGATTTTCGCCTTTATTAATTACGTCCTAGGTGTTCGTTCTCTGTATGTGACAGAAAAATCCATATCTCAACTGGGCATGAAATAAAAGTTGGAAAAGTACATCAACCGTGTTACAAAGTGGTGGTGGTCGTGGCTGAAGGAATTGAAGTGAAGGGGTTGGAGACAACCGCCAATAGAAGGTTTTTAGTCCGAATTAAACCCCGTGGTTGGGAAGTAGAGATATGCAGTCAATAGCCAACTGAAGACAGGCCCAGGGTCTGTGAGATGTATACATGGCATGCACACTGAGAAAAACTTTGTAAAACCCTTAGGTTAAAGCGGATAAAGGATTAGCGGAATCGAAACGGTGAACTCGTGAATTAGAGGCATTGCGTGTTGTCGATTAGCCGCATTATGTATTTATTGATATTATTGATTATTCGGCACAATTTCGTAACTGTACCGAACCTTGTATAATTATTGTTTCAATTTGACGTGTTTTGTTACGCTACTAGATACTAAAGTATTTCTTTTCATGGCAACTTCTTGTTTCTACAAACATTCTGTAATACTACATTGCTTATTTGGGAAACACCTTAGTCTACGTTTTCAGTAGGCCTACAGCAGGATATAAAAAAAACTATAGGCCCTAATACAAATTTTTATTTCAACAAACATGTCTGCGTTTACTTTATTTCAAAAATATCACTTTTACTTTTTAGCGCAAAAGTACAGTAAAGTAACGTATTCCATTCCAGAATGAAGTAACGAGTAATATGTTATTACTTTTATATGAAGTAACGAGTAACGTCGCTACTTTTCAAAACTTTACCCAAGGCTACGTTCTTAAATGTTATGTATTTGTTTGTCCGATGTTCGTTTTTAACGAGCATGGCAATCCCTGATGTCGTAGCTTCGTCTCAACGATGACATTTTACTGCTAGTTCTTGAACCGCCTAAAGCAACCGCTGATATTTCACCGGCTCATCTTCGTAGCACATTTTACTCGAGGTTTTATCGTCACAGAACACGAAGACAAGTCCCCCGACAAAACGCACGTACTCATGTTTCTCAGTACTTTGTTAGTAAGTTAATTATATACACTCATTACACTGTTTTATGGAGTTTTCTCAGATAGCGGTCTTGAGTTCGTATCCCGTTGAGAGTCGTTTTTAAATCACCTGCATGATTTAACACTGTAGAGCCATTGCTCACACTGTTATAAGTTTAAAATGATAAAGGATGCATAAAATAATGTGAGATGATTAGAACATACGGCGTAGGGTTGTGAATGTGAATTGTGATCAGCTTAATTGTATTTTTTAATTTCGCAATATTGAGTTTAAAAGAAAGAAAGAAAGCAAGAAAGAAAAAAAGAAAGAAAGAAAGAAAGAAAGTAAGAAAGAAAGAAAGAAAGAAAGAAAGAAAGAAAGAAAGAAAGAAAGAAAGAAAGAAATAAAGAAAGAAAGAAAGAAAGAAAGAAAGAAAGAAAGAAAGAAAGAAAGAAATAAATAAAGAAAGAAAGAAAGAAAGAAAGAAAGAAATAAAGAAAGCTTACTAGACAAAATGTTAAAATCATCACCACCCCCCTTAATGCTTTTAACGGGACCTTAATTTAAATTCATGTGTATTCCTCTACTAGCGACGGTGGTTCAACTTTTAAATGTAATTCAATGATGAATATCCACCCCTAAAAATCTCTCGTTTGTCCATCTGATTAAAGTATTTTAGCTCGTTTTTTTTCTTGAAGTCCATAATATCGGTCACTTCAAGGGAATAAAAACAAGGCTCTTTTGACCATAGAAAGCAATCCAATAATGTAAAGGGAATTATTTACGATTACGTAATGATCACATTGATCCTTTGACTTGTGCGGCGAAAGAACGTACGCGCCTGTCAGGCCCGAACGGACTATCGTGAGGAAATACCTTTCTGTCTCCGAACAAGTGACAGCAACATGGCGCCGACATCAAACGGTCGTTCTGTTGTGTGTAATGCGCCAATACTCTAGCTCGCCCTGAAGAGTAACTCGGCTTAGCCCCGGTCGTACGATCTCAGTATAAATTTGTAGATTGCGTTAACCTCGGGATAAACAGCATTTTAAAGCTTCTGATTGGTGGTTGTCATGGGGAAAACAAGTTATTCCAATATTATTATTACAACAATATTATTTTGTTAAAGAAACAAGGCAAAATAAATAAAATAAATAAATAAATAGTTATACCAAGATCGCACAATCGGGGGTTAGTGGATGTATGGTTGATCATGCGTTGTTTTTCTTCCGTGGTTTTAATTTGTTGAGAATTATGGTAGGCCGCTTTTAAAATATAACAACTTGAAGTGGATAGCCCTCCGTAAAACGACGCTCCTAATAACTTGCCACTTATTTATTTCAAATAGAAAAACACCATACTCAACTCAACATACTTTTATTAAATGTACAATTGATGTTGGTGCTGTTTTGATGAAACTTAAAACACCAACAATGTGTTTTGCTAGAGAGGCAGATTAGTCCCCAAGAAATGTTCGTCTCAACTCGTCATCGTTCTTGGTATAAAATGTTGCCGTACGTTCTTTCACCAAGATTCTCCTTCTTTTCGTTCAAGATGTTCCTTAATTACATCTCGTGGTCTGTACTTGGCTACATCTACATCGACAAACATGCTTTGTGTTTCGTGCCTTTGTTGCTCTGCTGCTATAAGCATCCTACTTGACTGTTTTCCTCTGATTGATGAGAATATTTGTAGTAGTTCCTTCTTTGTGCTTATATGTTTTCTCATATTATCTCATTGTGTTTGCAATGAGGGATTTAATCTTGAAGTTATGGTTTATTTCATATTTTGTATTTCAAGTGCGCGTATATACCTCACTAGCAATAACGTATACCAGGAAATTCTATAAAAATAATGGTTAGATGATTTGACCATGATTTGACGTTGTAGAAATCTATTTTTAAAATTTTCCAGGAAAACGTTAGTTATATATTTATTGGACGTATGAAGCAGAGCGAATATAACGAGTGTCTCGAGATGGAACTAAGAACTACCTTTATCGTACCTGCACATTTATTTCAATAAATAAAATAAATACATAAATTCACATTAAGAGTCTACCCACTAAGTAACTAAACTGATATGCAGTGGGGGGCTTTAATTTAAACTGACTAAACCAACCCTGTAGGCTTCAAACACCATCGACGAGTGAGCGATAACCAATCAAAGATCGATATTTCAAATACGAAACATATGAATCAGTGATTGGACAGTGCGAACACCTGCGGACAAATGCCAGAATCATCAAGGCCGATTCAGAACAACTTAGAATTTATTGAGTGCTTCGTTGCTAGGACGGCTCGAAAGTCACCGTTTACTTATTCTTAAGCCAAGAAGTAATGGAATTGAATCCACATTAGAAGTTAAAAAAAACTTCTGCCTGAAGCGGGATTTGAACCCGGAACCTTCTGCATTAGATGCAGGGATGCTAACCACTGGACCAACGAGCCACCTAAATACATAAAATGTTGTGACACGTCTTTCAAAAGGTAACGAAGTAAATACTCTTTTTTCATTGTGTACACTTTAATGTTGATGAAGAAGTTATACTTATCTATCTTATGTTCTGTTCTGTGTTTATGTTATATTCTGTCTGAATGACGTTATATAAACACTCTTCGGAGAAAGTAATTCTGTGAAAACCAGAAACAAACAGGTTCGTCGGGGGAACCGTCCGGCAAGTTTGAGATCTGGCTTCCATTCCTTTTTCATTTGTATTGTTGCCTTGTTGTTATTTCCTTCTGCCCCCTTCAACATCACCCAACTTCTTGTCGCGGTATCCTGAGGGACTTATACACGTGTGCTGTCTGTGTTGGCTACAGGTTCTATATTGTATCAACTCTTTTCCTGCAGTAAACCAACTCTCGTGAAACTTGTCCGTTATCCCTTCTACGTTATACCACACCCACAAATGTATCCACTGTCCTATCAGCATATTGTCGTGCAACGTAAGGGCGTGGACACAAAGAGAGCAAGTTTTACCTGCGCTGGTTACCAGCGCTGAACTACGACATGAATGTCACCATGCATCCTTTCAAGTGCAGCCGTGCACAGTAGAAGCAGGTTCAAGCCGTTTTCCTCAATGAAGTAAAACTGTTATTTTCCCGACGGCTCACTCTGGTAACCAGTAAGCGGGTTACCTGCTTTCTTTGTGCCCGCGCCCTAAGGTTTCAGATACCGATGTAGATTTGATAGCTAGCTTTAGTGAGCGTAAGTCTCCCAGGACAGGACAACACGTTACTCTCTAGCCCCCAAATATAGCTCACAAGCAAGTAGATGTGTATATGCACAGTGCTGTGCAGCACGCTTTCTCACATGACATGATGAAAGATGGGGAGTTGGTTTGAACTGTTCACCCAGACCGAAGTTTCCTCAAAAGTTAATATGACAATTTCAAGCTTCTTGACATTCACATAAAGGTCCGCGCATACTTATCCGTCACGAAGCGCGAAGAACAGAAAGAAATGTTCCCGATCGAATCAAATGCATGTATGTCAATGCGACCCCGCACACTTGTTGAAAACTAAGCGACCGGCTGCTGCTTAAGAACGAAGGATACCTCTACGTCAAAAACAACAGAAAAGTTTAATTTTTTATTATATCTTAAGATTGAAACACAAAATCTAATATCTGAGAAATCATAGCGCTGTGGTTTGGTAAGCCATACAGACTGAATGATGAATGTATCTAACATTATAATCAGTGTGAATGTGATAGTAATTTTCTTAGTAATTTAAGGAAATAATTATCACATTCATACTGGTTATAACGTTAAATACATTTATCATTAAGTCTGTGGGGCTTACCAAACCACAGCGCTATGAGTTCTCAGATTTTCGATTTTGTGTTTCAATCTTGAGACATAATTAAAAAATGAAAATTGTCTGCGGTTTTTGACGTAGAGGTATCTTTCGCTTTAAGTCCGACGACGGGTTGGTTTGGGGTTGGTTCGCGACAGGTATACGTGCGTTGTGCGCGGACCTTAAGTCTGAACGAGCACCGTAAAGCCCTTTGGTCTGAAAGCACTACAGAGAAAACACCGACAAAGTGTCGCTGTAAAAAGCGTGCGTACACAACGCTCCTTCTCATCCATCGTACGTCACACTGAATCAAATGTAGGATCAAGATCTTCGAGCAACATTGCTTAGACGTCGGTGTTTGACTTGTAGGCTTAGATCTGGTCGACGTGTACAATGGCGTAAACATATCAGTAAACTTTGCTTAGTAGTACTGACACAATTGACAATTCTAATCTTTCCCAGAGAAACTAACTCCATTATGAATATCGGTAGAACAGTGTATAGTCCGAATTACCCACAGGTTACGAAGCTGTTCTGACAATAGTGTGCTATCGTTAATTTACTTTTAATTATCTATCTAGAATAACATTGTACAATTCATCTTCCCTCCCATTCCAATGACGTCGTAATTATGATGTCGTGGGTATGGGACATAGACTGCTCACTGTAGTGATCTTAGAAAACACTCATCTTGCTAAGTAATTTTAAAAATAAAAACATGCGAGTTTTCTATTTCTTTTAGAAATAAACTGTATGTACGTACACTGAAGTGGGTTTAATACTTAATGGTGTCTTTAAGATTATGGGTCCATTTAGACATTTTATTGAATCTAACGTGACGTAACGTAACGGATACATTTAGTGATTGGGTGCAATGGATCGGAGTATCGATGAAGCGTCCCGAGGGCGTAAGATCCTGGCTCCGAATGGAACATGTCCGTATTGTCGAGTGGCTAATACCAGCTCCTACATTTACGTCGGGGTTTATTTGTGATCTTTTGGAAAGATGTCGTCGGAAGAGTAAATCTCGATTCTATAGAATTCGAATCTTCCGCTCCGGGTCTGAGCTGGTCTGGTTTGGGATGTGATGCATGAAAACATGAGATTTGTTAGGGTTCGATTTATACACGATCTACGGGAACGCAGTACGTTTCCGTTTTCATAAAATCCGTATTCAATTCAGCTGGTGAACTTTGGGAATAAAATATTTATCGGCGAAAGAAACTAAAATATGTGGATTAAGTTTCTATGTTTACACGTTTATTATCGTGCTTTACTAGTATTAGCGATTAATAGATTTTATGATCGAAAATGGTCGCAGAAGCATCATCCAGATATATTATGCCAAACTGTGCATGATTTTATTTTAAATTACTAATAGTAGCTTTTAGCATAAAACGTAAGTATTATTACGGAAAACACTTACTGATGAAAATAACGAGGGTATTTTTCATAAATAACTACGCAATTACTTTAGTTTTCCGTAACAATATAATGAGTATAGGATTATTACTCAAAATATCAACCACGTAAATTTAGAAACGAATCTATAAGGTATTGTAAACTGTGCAAACGGAACGTCTGCAGTCTGCACTGCTGCACTGGCCAGAGAATTTAGACATTGAACTTCTCTTGAAAACTTCATCCTTTGCAGCCTTGAACAGAATTGTGTCAAATAAAGAAATACGAGCGAAAATGGAACACCGAGCTATATAAGTAAAGAAACTTCAATCTTCAATCACGAACCTCGTTACATTTTCCGTTGTTCGCCAATTGCTTTGAATGTTCGCATCGAATTTGTAAGAAAATTCTATGCTTGACTTTGCCATCATAACTCTAATTTAACTTAACAGGATTATATCCAAGTTCACATTAACGTGAGTTTTAATGAGACATCTTGGAATTGACTTTCAAAAGTTTATGAAGTAACAGAGTCGAAGTGATATCCGTCTTATTGTCCCTGTAATGATGACGTCGCTTTTTGATGACGTCATTGCTATTTTATCAGATTAACCCTCGACAGTAGAAACTCGAGGAACTTTAATACGGGTGCTATTAGCATTGTTCGACCCAGCGTAGCAGGGCTGTCTGTACTTGATAGCATTGCAATATTAATATACAGATGTAATGCTACCTTATCTATTACTCATTCTCTAAAAAAAAATGAATTAGAGATTTTTCTATATTAGAGGGCAAATACTCGGCTAAGTATCCAGGCTGATTGTAAATACTTTTGAAGGATGCCAGAGTAGCAATATCAGGTTACTGATGCCCATATTGTTTGCAGATAAACGTATTGACATGAAATAGGACAATGAACGGAAATCGTGTAATAAATGGAGCATAAAACATGTGTTTCTTTGAGTATTTGAAAAATGGACTAAAAGCTTGAAGTTTTAGCCCATCATTATCAAAATCAGTTTTTATAAAAACAGCATGAAATGTATTCGAACATAGAGAAAATTCAAGCCATTTTCATCTGTTTTTAAACTGTTATAAAGGTCAGCGGACCTGCATTTGATTTCTGATTTTAGCAACTATTTAGTTATTTACTAGGTTTTAGTATGGTTATCCAGAAGGAATGTCTAAAGGCTGTTAATAGCGCTCACCATTCAGCAATTCAAATTAATATCATTCCGCACCATGTAGCATTCACCTTTACGACTGAGAAACACTTCGGGAAAAAACCTTCAGTCAGGATTGCCGATTGGCTGAGTCGAATTGGCGACCAACCGAATTCAATTCAATTTTATTGGCAGTATACATTTTCTAGTTACAATACAATCGTGTTATTAGGAATGGTATGATATAATACATAATATAGTCAGGGTTTACTGTTTGCATTTTGGTGCATACATAAGTCAAAAGACTTGGGCGTGTTTTTTAGTCTCGCGTCTTACCGCTGAGCTACCTTTATCGGTAGAAATAGCATATAATCTACACTGTCTTGCAGTCCTAACTCATAATTAACTTACTGTGTTCTATGAATCCTCTCACGGAGTAAAATGAGTGAGTCGTTTTCAGTTATATTTTAATTCAATTTCTGTTATATTGTTTCCTGGAAATAAGGAAGCGATACATTTTTGTAAATCTTTATATTTTTCTCCAGTTTAATTAAAAAATTTTGTGTCATCTAAATCTAAATAATTAATTGTCTCCTCTCCATGATAAGTTTATGTCGCAATATTTTTCAGATAATCAAAAACTAGCAAACGATGGAATATGATTATTGTAAATAAATTGTGCACCTAAGAAAACCTTTTTTTCTTAATAAACACATTGACGACGATATTACTACGATAAAGAGGAGTGTGGGGTTGAGTTTGAAACTTCATATAATGTAACGGATCACTGCAAGAGTGCTGTTCAAACTGTTGTAAACAACTATGAAGCAACTAATAAAAGAGCCCGTGCACAACTGGGGGGGCCAACTTGACTCGCGACGAAGCAATTTTATGGTATTTTCCTCTGCACTTAACGCGAGTTTCAAGTTTTCCGATTGCAGAACGAATGAGGTTAGTAACTTTACCGAATAAAAGCAATTTTCGTGCACATCAAACTTTTATCGAATGTGCACGTGACTACCGTCTGCCCCCCCCCCCCCCACATATACAACCACCCCCCAGCCCACCCACTTCGACGCTCAGTCACTCAGCCTCACCCACTAACCGAATGTTTACTAGGAAAAACCATTTCGGAACTTCCTGGGATATCGATATCACCCGCCAGTCAGACACAAGTTGGATTCTTTGTCGTAGACACTCAATGTAGGAATTTTTGACGGTGCCCAAGAATGAGTGATGTGTGGAAAATCTTTTTCTAATACAATCCAGATAATGTTACTTGTATATGTATTAAAACGCGCTGCTTCTTACGCTACATTTAAACCCCGTTTTGCCTGTGTGATTTACTTGTATATTTGCCGTCGCAATAATATCTCAGAATATAAATAAAAAGAGTTCACAGTAATTTGAAGAGAGTGGAACGTCTGTACGAGAGCGGGAGTTGCAGAAATGTGGAGAATAATGCATATACCAGAAATAAAGCAACTGTATTAATATTTACCAATTATTAAGCCTGCCTTGGTATTTTGAAGCGAGCTAACACCGTATTTGTCAAAAGACCGAGGGTTCACTTCCAAGTTTGAGATGAGGTTTATGATGTTTCGAAATTAACTCACATCATAATCGCAGCTTACCTACACATAAATTACATGTACATTACATTACATAAATTACACTACATGTGAATTTGGAGCTTTCGTATCAACGAGGCAGCAACTGTCCATCGGTTACTCTTAGTGAATAGAATAGAAATACAATTTTATTTGTTTTCATGGGTTGGAAACTGTCCGTGAATGACGTGGTTCACATACTGATCAAGTTTACATGAGTGGCCTACTCAAGCACTCGAGAAACTCGCCTGTATTTATCATTTATATTACAATCATTCTAACTTTTTATAACCTTTCTTAATTGTATGCAACTTCATGACAGTTACTGCAGTGAATATATTTTTCAACTGTAGATTGGATGGATGCATGTTACAAATACAATATGTGTTTGTGTGTGTGTGAACAACATGTTTTATATGGTTTCATGTGATCACTTACTCGGTCGCAAGTGAAATGTGATGCTTCTATTATTCCTTCCACTTTATTTTACATCCCACACTACAGTTCTAGTTTAAAGTATCCACTTACGGCGTTGAATGTAATTGCATTGTGTTGTATGAGATGTAAGTTGTAACCGGTAGAGATGCCGTAAAAGAATGCGTACCATATCAGTTTACCGTTAATTTAAACCGAAACACCTTCAACAGTAACACTGTAGTTTCAAAGCACCCACGTTGTCACTAAAGCCCTACCTCAGTGAGATCCATACAGTTGTGTTTCTCAAAAGGGTTCTTCAGTTTACAGAGAAGTAATAATAATAATATTTGCAGACAGTGTTTCAGAAAGGAGGTTCTACGTGGGATTGTTGAAACATTGACACGGTGTGAATGGAACAAGGATCAAATGCATAGTTGTTCCTCACGTGCTCCTCAACTCAGCCTTTTCTCAGACACGCCCAACCACCAATCACAGAGCAGTCCACATGTCAATGCTGCTCTGTGATTGGTGGTTGATCGAGTCTGAGGAAAGGCTGAGTTGAGAAGTACGCGATGGGCGACTATGCATTTGAGCCTAAGGTTTTAAAATTTATATATTTCTACTATTTTAATGCTCCCTATCCGATACGGATAGAGAATGCTACTCGGCCTTTTAAGCTTATTTGGGAAGGGTGCTAGTTTTGAAAAATTATTCTACGGCAGTTTTATTGGACTCGATCACAATTGGCAAACATTGAAAAAAAACTTCCGTCATAATTGCCGTTGGTACATGGGTAATCCAGCCTACGATCTGTGAACATGTAACCACTGAATCGGTTTTTGGAATGTCCAGAAAGCGACACCCCACGATCTTAGAACGCTGCACTGTATGCAGCAGTATGATTGGTATTTCCACGTATCACTTCACCACGTTCGTGACAGCTTCTCTCCCCTTGCGCTTCGCATCCGAATGTTTTAGAATGGTTCACGTGTTGTCGTGGATGGAAAACTAGTAGTTTTCTCATGGGCTGGAGACTGACATGAAGTTGGCTACGGGAAATGAATTCATTTCCTTGTGCACCGCCATGCCGGGTAGACTTGATGACGTCACTCGCATCCCTGTTGTCGTCAAGAACCGTCTTCCAGTTCCACTTGTGTCTAGGTCACGCAGCAACCCTTAGCTTCCAACTATGAGACTAAGGTCACCCGGCAACCCTTAGCTTCCAACTATGAGACTTAGGTCACGCGGCAACCCTTAGCTTCCAACTATGAGACTATGTCACGCGGCAACCCTTAGCTTCCAACTATGAGACTTAGGTCACGCGGCAACCCTTAGCTTCCAACTATGACTTAGGTCACGCGGCAACCCTTAGCTTCCAACTATGAGACTTAGGTCACGCGGAAACCCTTAGCTTCCAACTATGAGACTTAGGTCACCCGGCAACCCTTAGCTTCCAACTATGAGACTTAGGTCACGCGGCAACCCTTAGCTTCCAACTATGAGACTTAGGTCACCCGGCAACCCTTAGCTTCCAACTATGAGACTTAGGTCACGCGGCAACCCTTAGCTTCCAACTATGAGACTTAGGTCACCCGGCAACCCTTTGCTTCCAACTATGAGACTTAGGTCACGCGGCAACCCTTAGCTTCCAACTATGAGACTTAGGTCACGCGGCAACCCTTAGCTTCCAACTATGAGACTTAGGTCACCCGGCAACCCTTTGCTTCCAACTATGAGACTTAGGTCACGCGGCAACCCTTAGCTTCCAACTATGAGACTTAGGTCACCCGGCAACCCTTAGCTTCCAACTATGACTTAAGTCACGCGGCAACCCTTAGCTTCCAACTATGAGACTTAGGTCACCCGGCAACCCTTAGCTTCCAACTATGAGACTTAGGTCACGCGGCAACCCTTAGCTTCCAACTATGAGACTTAGGTCACCCGGCAACCCTTTGCTTCCAACTATGAGACTTAGGTCACGCTACAACCCTTAGCTTCCAACTATGAGACTTAGGTCACCCGGCAACCCTTAGCTTCCAACTATGACTTAAGTCACGCGGCAACCCTTAGCTTCCAACTATGAGACTTAGGTCACCCGGCAACCCTTTGCTTCCAACTATGAGACTTAGGTCACGCGGCAACCCTTAGCTTCCAACTATGAGACTTAGGTCACGCGGCAACCCTTAGCTTCCAACTATGAGACCTAGGTCACGCGGCAACCCTTAGCTTCCAACTATGAGACTTAGGTCACGCGGAAACCCTTAGCTTCCAACTATGAGACTTAGGTCACCCGGCAACCCTTAGCTTCCAACTATGACTTAAGTCACGCGGCAACCCTTAGCTTCCAGCCATGAGACTTAGGTCACGCGGCAACCCTTAGCTTCCAGCCATGAGACTTAGGTCACACGGCAACCCTTAGCTTCCAACCATGAGACTTAGGTCACGCGGCAACCCTTAGCTTCCAACTATGAGACTTAGGTCACCCGGCAACCCTTAGCTTCCAACTATGACTTAAGTCACGCGGCAACCCTTAGCTTCCAGCCATGAGACTTAGGTCACACGGCAACCCTTAGCTTCCAACTATGAGACTTAGGTCACGCGGCAACCCTTAGCTTCCAACTATGAGACTTAGGTCACGCGGCAACCCTTAGCTTCCAACTATGAGACTTAGGTCACGCGGCAACCCTTAGCTTCCAACTATGAGACTTAGGTCACGCGGCAACCCTTAGCTTCCAACCATGAGACTTAGGTCACGCGGCAACCCTTAGCTTCCAACTATGAGACTTAGGTCACGCGGCAACCCTTAGCTTCCAACTATGACTTAAGTCACGCGGCAACCCTTAGCTTCCAGCCATGAGACTTAGGTCACACGGCAACCCTTAGCTTTCAACTATGAGACTTAGGTCACGCGGCAACCCTTAGCTTCCAACTATGAGACTTAGGTCACGCGGCAACCCTTAGCTTCCAACTATGAGACTTAGGTCACGCGGCAACCCTTAGTCTCCAACTATGAGACTTAGGTCACGCGGCAACCCTTAGCTTCCAACTATGAGACTTAGGTCACGCGGCAACCCTTAGCTTCCAACTATGAGACTTAGGTCACCCGGCAACCCTTAGCTTCCAACTATGAGACTTAGGTCACGCGGCAACCCTTAGCTTCCAACTATGAGACTTAGGTCACGCGGCAACCCTTAGCTTCCAACTATGAGACTTAGGTCACGCGGCAACCCTTAGCTTCCAACTATGAGACTTAGGTCACGCGGCAACCCTTAGCTTCCAACTATGAGACTTAGGTCACCCGGCAACCCTTAGCTTCCAACTATGAGACTTAGGTCGAGCGGCAACCCTTAGCTTCCAACTATGAGATCACGCGGCAACCCTTAGCTTCCAACTATGAGACTTAGGTCACGCGGCAACCCTTAGCTTCCAACTATGAGACTTAGGTCACGCGGCAACCCTTAGCTTCCAGCCATGAGACTTAGGTCACACGGCAACCCTAAGCTTCCAACTATGAGACTTAGGTCACCCGGCAACCCTTAGCTTCCAACCATGAGACTTAGGTCACGCGGCAACCCTTAGCTTCCAACTATGAGACTTAGGTCACGCGGAAACCCTTAGCTTCCAACAATGAGACTTAGGTCACCCGGCAACCCTTAGCTTCCAACTATGACTTAAGTCACGCGGCAACCCTTAGCTTCCAGCCATGAGACTTAGGTCACACGGCAACCCTTAGCTTCCAACTATGAGACTTAGGTCACGCGGCAACCCTAAGCTTCCAACTATGAGACTTAGGTCACGCGGCTACCCTTAGCTTCCAACTATGAGACTTAGGTCACGCGGCAACCCTTAGTCTCCAACTATGAGACTTAGGTCACGCGGCAACCCTTAGCTTCCAACTATGAGACTTAGGTCACGCGGCAACCCTTAGCTTCCAACTATGAGACTTAGGTCACCCGGCAACCCTTAGCTTCCAACTATGAGACTTAGGTCACGCGGCAACCCTTAGCTTCCAACTATGAGACTTAGGTCACGCGGCAACCCTTAGCTTCCAACTATGAGACTTAGGTCACGCGGCAACCCTTAGCTTCCAACTATGAGACTTAGGTCACGCGGCAACCCTTAGCTTCCAACTATGAGACTTAGGTCACGCGGCAACCCTTAGCTTCCAACTATGAGACTTAGGTCACGCGGCAACCCTTGGCTTCCAACTATGAGACTTAGGTCACCCGGCAACCCTTAGCTTCCAACTATGAGACTTAGGTCACGCGGCAACCCTTAGCTTCCAACTATGAGACTTAGGTCACGCGGCAACCCTTAGCTTCCAACTATGAGACTTAGGTCACGCGGCAACCCTTAGCTTCCAACTATGAGACTTAGGTCACCCGGCAACCCTTAGCTTCCAACTATGAGACTTAGGTCACGCGGCAACCCTAAGCTTCCAACTATGAGACTAAGGTCACGCGGCAACCCTTAGCTTCCAACTATGACTTAGGTCACGCGGCAACCCTTAGCTTCCAACTATGAGACTAAGGTGACGCGGCAACCCTTATCTTCCAACTATGAGACTTAGGTTACGCGGCAACCCTTAGCTTCCAACTATGACTTAGGTCACGCGGCAACCCTTAGCTTCCAACTATGAGACTTAGGTCACGCGGCAACCCTTAGCTTCCAACTATGAGACTTAGGTCACGCGGCAACCCTTAGCTTCGAACTATGAGACTTAGGTCACGCGGCAACCCTTAGCTTCCAACTGTGGCGGCTTGCCAGGCGGTGGGTCCGCAACAATCGAGGAAGAACAAATAAAATGTTTTGCTAATCAGTTTGTAACCAGGGGCTGATATAAAGACACGATAATAAATTTAGTTAAATTTGGTTCTTTATAATTTATCTTATAAAAACCATATTGGTGACCCCGACGTGATCTGATTTGAATAAGACTAATACCTTCTGATCTGTCGATAATCAATTTTAAATGGAAGCACCTACAAACGACACAAGAGTGGACCGAGTGAGTTTGAGGCTGCCGCCGTTCTGGCCAGAGAAACCGGCGCTGTGGTTCGCCCAATTGGAAGCACAATTCGCGCTAAGTGGCATCACTCAGGACACTACCCAGTTTTACCATGTGCTAGCCCAATTGGACAGCAAATATGCGGCAGAAGTGGAGGACATAATAATCAATCCACCCGCGACAAGCAAGTACAGCACCTTAAAGTCGGAGCTGATCTCGCGGCTATCGGCTACACAGAGCTCACGCATGCGCCAATTGCTAGAACGGGAGGAGCTCGGTGACCGTACACCATCACAGTTTTTAAGACATTTACGGGCATTTAGCGAAACGGCACTTCCAGACGAGCTACTACGGACATTGTGGCTCGGCCGCCTTCCATTAAGAATGCAGGACATATTAGCCGCATCGCCGACAACTGAGCTGGGAGCCCTTGCGAAGTTAGCTGATAAGATTTGTGACAACTCTACTGGACCGCGGGTCGCCGCTGTGGCTACCGAGGCAGATGTTCGAATTCAAGAGTTGTCACAACAGTTGGAGTCCCTGACTGCCAGTGTCGCCGCGCTCAGTGATGATCGATTCCAGGGCCGTCGTCAGCGTTCAAGGTCACGCAACAGGGCCCAATCACCAGCAGGCACGACCACTGACAGAGGATTTTGTTGGTACCACGCTACTTTCGGAAACCTCGCTCGCCACTGTATACCTCCATGTAAGTACCAGGAAAACAGTCGGGGCGGTCAGTAATGGCGGCTGGCTATGGCCCCACTGCAAATCGCCTTTTTGTAACCGACAGGTTGACGCGCACAGAGTTCCTTATTGATACTGGGTCCGACCTTTGTGTTTACCCGAAAAGCAAAGTTTTCGGTCATCCCGGGAAAACCGACTACACATTGTTCGCTGCAAATGGATCCCCAATTTGCACATACGGTCCTCTGACTTTATCTCTGGATCTTGGTTTGCGCCGAGATTTCACATGGCGTTTCATTGTCGCCGACGTCGATCAGCCTATCATCGGTGTAGATTTTTTGGCGCATTACAGTCTACTCATTGACGTACGCCGACGGCAATTGGTTGACAACGTCACTACATTAACAACTCCAGGAAAACTATCTACTGGCGCGCTAGTACACGTCAAGGTAATTTCGCGCAACAACGATCTTCAGTCCCCCTTTCACGCGTTACTCGCACAGTTTCCGGAAGTCACACGCCCAAGTGGCAATCCTACAATGCCAAAACACCAAACGCAACACCACATCAATACGACGCCCGGGCCACCGGTTTCGTGCAGGCCCAGACGTCTTGCGCCAGACCGCCTAAAAATCGCGAAACGGGAGTTTGACAGTATGATGAAAACAGGCGTCGCGCGACGGTCATCTAGCAGTTGGTCCGCAGCTCTCCACCTTGTTCCCAAGAAAGGTGATCAGTGGAGGCCTTGTGGAGATTACCGCCCTTTGAACGCCAGGACTATTCCGGACCGGTATCCAGTTCCACACATCCAGGATTTCACGCAGAATCTTTCAGGCAAGTGTATCTTTTCAACCATTGACTTAGTGCGAGCGTACAATCAAATTCCTGTTGCTGCTGAAGACATTCCCAAGACGGCGATCACTACTCCCTTCGGATTATTTGAATTTCCGTTTATGAGTTTTGGCCTACGAAACGCGGCTCAGACATTTCAACGTTTTATCGATGAGGTATTACGGGACCTCGATTTTTGCTACGTCTATATCGACGACATCCTTGTCGCTTCCTCCAACCCAACACAACATGAAGAACATCTTCGCCTCCTGTTCACGCGACTTTCAGAATACGGCGTTTTGATCAACTCCTCCAAATGTGTATTCGGTGTTCCAGAAGTCAAGTTTCTAGGGTACACAGTCAGCGCCAGTGGCACCTGCCCTCTTTCGGAGAAGGTTGAGGCCATCCTCTCTTTCCCCTTACCTGCCAACGTCAAGCAGCTTCGCCAATTCCTTGGAATGATAAACTTTTACCGCCGTTTTCTTCCGTCTGCAGCTAGGATACAGGCCCCCCTTAACAACCTCCTCGCCGGTGACGAAACTTCAGCCAAAACAATCATTGTTTGGACACCGGAACTCCAGGCTGCGTTTCAAGAATGCAAAAACAGCCTCTCCCAGGCTACGCTTCTGGCGCACCCAGATATCAACGCAGAATTAGCAATCATCACCGACGCCTCTGATACCAGCATTGGAGCCGCACTCCAGCAGCGTACGAGCCGTGGATGGGAACCTCTCGTTTTTTTCTCACGAAAATTAAATACCGCACAGCGTAACTACGGTGCGTACGACCGTGAACTTCTTGCAGTGTACGACACCATAATTTTCTTTCGCCATATGTTGGAAGCGCGCACTTTCACTGTGTACACCGACCACAAACCGTTGACTTTCGCATTTACACAGCGCCCTGAAAAATGTTCACCTAGACAGTTTCGCCACCTCGATTTAATCGGGCAATTCACAACAGACATACGTCATATTCCTGGTAAAGACAACGTCGTAGCCGATGCCCTGTCTCGTGTTGACGCCATCTCTTTTCCAGTCGGCTACGCTGATATTGCCCGTGCTCAACTGGACAACGCTGAGCTACGTGATCTCTTACATGCTAACTCTACCCTGCAGTTGCACCCACAGCAGCTTAATGACACAGATTTGCCTCTCTACTGTGACATGTCACAATCACTTCCGCGGCCATTCGTACCACAGACTTTACGTCGACAAGTTTTCGATAGCCTGCACAGTTTGTCTCATCCAGGTGTCAAAGCAACGACCAAACTCGTCACTCAACGTTTTGTATGGCCCTCTATAAATAAAGATTGCCGTGATTGGGCCCGCGCATGTATCACGTGTCAGCGTTCCAAAGTTACGCGTCACACCACAGCACCACTTGCACGTTTTTCTCCAACCGCCACCAGGTTCGAACACATACACCTCGACTTGGTCGGGCCACTACCAATTTCCGATGGTTTCCGATATCTCCTCACTTGCGTGGACCGTTTCACGAGGTGGGCGGAAGCCATACCGCTTTCCGATATCACTGCCGAGACGGTGGCTACCGCACTCGTCACAGGTTGGATCTCACGGTTCGGAACACCGCTTAAGGTTACAACGGACTTGGGCCGCCAGTTCGAGTCCCACCTCTTCCGTGCACTCAGTAACATTACTGGCATGACTCACCTCCGGACCGCAGCCTACCACCCTCAATCCAACGGTATGGTGGAACGACTTCACCGTCAGCTGAAGGCAGCACTTCGATGCCATGGAGATGACCGCTGGACGGACGCTTTGCCATGGGTAATGCTCGGCATCCGTGCCTCATGGAAGGAGGACCTCAAGGCCACCCCCGCTGAGCTCGTGTACGGCACAACACTCCGTCTACCGGGCGAATATCTCTCGCCCCCGCCAGCGACGCCAGAATCCACATCAGCATACGTTGACCGCCTTCGACGTCGCCTTTCACAGTTGCGTCCGGTTCAACCGTCTCACCACGGCCAACACGCGGTCTTTGTTTTTCGAGATCTTGCAACCTGCTCGCATGTATTCGTGCGTCATGATGCGGTCCGTACTCCTCTTCAACAACCGTATGATGGCCCATACGAAGTCATTTCACGTAACGATAAATTTTTCACCATCCACCGTGCCGGCAAGAGTGTAGTGGTCTCCATCGACCGGCTCAAACCTGCATATGTGGATGCAGACAGCATCTTGGCTGTCAACGCACCTTCCAAACCGACGCCAGGCCACACTTTTCCTGGCAACGTATTGCCTATTGCAGCCCACTACAACAACAACAGCAACAACAACAACAACAACAACAACAACAACAACAACAACAACAACAACAACAACAACAACAACAACAACAACAACAACAACAGCAACAACAACAACAACAACAACAACAACAACAACAACAACATCACACCCTCATCAACCACCATCATCGGTACACCCACCGCTCCGTTGAATGCAAAAGCATCCGTCAAGCGCGTTCACTTTTCCGCCCAGCTGGTTCACACTTCTCCGTATCGTCACAACCCTCCGATACTGGGGGGAGGTACTGTGGCGGCTTGCCAGGCGGTGGGTCCGCAACAATCGAGGAAGAACAAATAAAATGTTTTGCTAATCAGTTTGTAACCAGGGGCTGATATAAAGACACGATAATAAATTTAGTTAAATTTGGTTCTTTATAATTTATCTTATAAAAACCATACAACTATGAGACTTAGGTCACGCAGCAACCCTTAGCTTCCAACTACGACTTAGGTCACGCCGCAACCCTTAGCTTCCAACTATGAGACTTAGGTCACCCGGCAACCCTTAGCTTCCAACTACGACTTAGGTCACCCGGCAACCCTTAGCTTCCAACTATGAGACTTAGGTCACGCGGCAACCCTTAGCTTCCAACTATGAGACTTAGGTCACGCGGCAACCCTTAGCTTCCAACTATGAGACTTAGGTCACGCGGCAACCCTTAGCTTCCAACTATGAGACTTAGGTCACGCGGCAACCCTTAGCTTCCAACTATGAGACTTAGGTCACGCGGCAACCCTTAGCTTCCAACTATGAGACTTAGGTCACGCGGCAACCCTTAGCTTCCAACTATGAGACTTAGGTCACGCGGCAACCCTTAGCTTCCAACTATGAGACTTAGGTCACGCGGCAACCCTTAGCTTCCAACTATGAGACTTAGGTCACGCGGCAACCCTTAGCTTCCAACTATGAGACTTAGGTCACGCGGCAACCCTTAGCTTCCAACTATGAGACTTAGGTCACGCGGCAACCCTTAGCTTCCAACTATGAGACCTAGGTCACGCGGCAACCCTTAGCTTCCAACTATGAGACTTAGGTCACGCGGCAACCCTTAGCTTCCAACTATGAGACTTAGGTCACGCGGCAACCCTTAGCTTCCAACTATGAGACTTAGGTCACGCGGCAACCCTGAGCTTCAAACTATGAGACTAAGGTCACGCGGCAACCCTTAACTTCCAACTATGAGACTATGTCACCCGGCAACCCTTAGCTTCCAACTATGAGACTTAGGTCACGCGGCAACCCTTAGCTTCCAACTATGAGACTTAGGTCACGCGGCAACCCTTAGCTTCCAACTATGAGACTTAGGTCACGCGGCAACCCTTAGCTTCCAACTATGAGACTTAGGTCACGCGGCAACCCTTAGCTTCCAACTATGAGACTAAGGTCACGCGGCAACCCTTAACTTCCAACTATGAGACTATGTCACCCGGCAACCCTTAGCTTCCAACTATGAGACTTAGGTCACCCGGCAACCCTTAGCTTCCAACTATGAGACTTAGGTCACCCGGCAACCCTTAGCTTCCAACTATGAGACTTAGGTCACCCGGCAACCCTTAGCTTTCAACTATGACTTAGGTCACGCGGCAACCATTAGCTTTCAACTATGAGACTTAGGTCACCCGGCAACCCTTAGCTTCCAACTATGACTTAGGTCACGCGGCAACCCTTAGCTTCCAACTATGACTTAGGTCACCCGGCAACCCTTAGCTTCCAACTATGAGACTTAGGTCACGCGGCAACCCTTAGCTTCCAACTATGAGACTTAGGTCACCCGGCAACCCTTAGCTTCCAACTATGAGACTTAGGTCACCCGGCAACCCTTAGCTTCCAACTATGAGACTTAGGTAACGCAACAACCCTTAGCTTCCAACTATGACCTAGGTCACGCGGCAACCCTTAGCTTTCAACTGTGAGACTTAGGTCACGCAGCAACCCTTAGCTTCCAACTATGACTTAGGTCACGCGGTAACCCTTAGCTTTCAACTGTGAGACTTAGGTCACGCAGCAACCCTTCGCTTCCAACTATGACTTAGGTCACGCGGCAACCCTTAGCTTTCAACTGTGAGACTTAGGTCACGCAGCAACCCTTAGCTTCCAACTATGACCTAGGTCACGCGGCAACCCTTAGCTTTCAACTGTGAGACTTAGGTCACGCAGCAACCCTTAGCTTCCAACTATGAGACTTAGGTCACGCGGTAACCCTTAGCTTCCAACTATGAGACTTAGGTCACGCGGCAACCCTTAGCTTCCAACTATGACTTAGGTCACGCGGCAACCCTTAGCTTCCAACTATGACCTAGGTCACGCGGCAACCCTTAGCTTTCAACTGTGAGACTTAGGTCACGAAGCAACCCTTAGCTTCCAACTATGACTTAGGTCACGCGGCAACCCTTAGCTTCCAACTATGAGACTTAGGTCACGCGGCAACCCTTAGCTTCCAACTATGAGACTTAGATCACGCGGCAACCCTTAGCTTCCAACTATGAGACTTAGATCACGCGGCAACCCTTAGCTTCCAACTATGAGACTTAGATCACGCGGCAACCCTTAGCTTCCAACTATGACCTAGGTCACGCGGCAACCCTTAGCTTCCAACTATGAGACTTAGGTCACACGGCAACCCTTAGCTTCCAACTATGAGACTTAGATCACGCGGCAACCCTTAGCTTCCAACTATGAGACTTAGATCACGCGGCAACCCTTAGCTTCCAACTATGAGACTTAGATCACGCGGCAACCCTTAGCTTCCAACTATGACCTAGGTCACGCGGCAACCCTTAGCTTCCAACTATGAGACTTAGGTCACGCGGCAACCCTAAGCTTCCAACTATGAGACTTAGGTCACGCGGCTACCCTTAGCTTCCAACTATGAGACTTAGGTCACGCGGCAACCCTTAGTCTCCAACTATGAGACTTAGGTCACGCGGCAACCCTTAGCTTCCAACTATGAGACTTAGGTCACGCGGCAACCCTTAGCTTCCAACTATGAGACTTAGGTCACCCGGCAACCCTTAGCTTCCAACTATGAGACTTAGGTCACGCGGCAACCCTTAGCTTCCAACTATGAGACTTAGGTCACGCGGCAACCCTTAGCTTCCAACTATGAGACTTAGGTCACGCGGCAACCCTTAGCTTCCAACTATGAGACTTAGGTCACGCGGCAACCCTTAGCTTCCAACTATGAGACTTAGGTCACGCGGCAACCCTTAGCTTCCAACTATGAGACTTAGGTCACGCGGCAACCCTTGGCTTCCAACTATGAGACTTAGGTCACCCGGCAACCCTTAGCTTCCAACTATGAGACTTAGGTCACGCGGCAACCCTTAGCTTCCAACTATGAGACTTAGGTCACGCGGCAACCCTTAGCTTCCAACTATGAGACTTAGGTCACGCGGCAACCCTTAGCTTCCAACTATGAGACTTAGGTCACCCGGCAACCCTTAGCTTCCAACTATGAGACTTAGGTCACGCGGACAACCCTAAGCTTCCAACTATGAGACTAAGGTCACGCGGCAACCCTTAGCTTCCAACTATGACTTAGGTCACGCGGCAACCCTTAGCTTCCAACTATGAGACTAAGGTGACGCGGCAACCCTTATCTTCCAACTATGAGACTTAGGTTACGCGGCAACCCTTAGCTTCCAACTATGACTTAGGTCACGCGGCAACCCTTAGCTTCCAACTATGAGACTTAGGTCACGCGGCAACCCTTAGCTTCCAACTATGAGACTTAGGTCACGCGGCAACCCTTAGCTTCGAACTATGAGACTTAGGTCACGCGGCAACCCTTAGCTTCCAACTATGAGACTTAGGTCACGCAGCAACCCTTAGCTTCCAACTACGACTTAGGTCACGCCGCAACCCTTAGCTTCCAACTATGAGACTTAGGTCACCCGGCAACCCTTAGCTTCCAACTACGACTTAGGTCACCCGGCAACCCTTAGCTTCCAACTATGAGACTTAGGTCACGCGGCAACCCTTAGCTTCCAACTATGAGACTTAGGTCACGCGGCAACCCTTAGCTTCCAACTATGAGACTTAGGTCACGCGGCAACCCTTAGCTTCCAACTATGAGACTTAGGTCACGCGGCAACCCTTAGCTTCCAACTATGAGACTTAGGTCACGCGGCAACCCTTAGCTTCCAACTATGAGACTTAGGTCACGCGGCAACCCTTAGCTTCCAACTATGAGACTTAGGTCACGCGGCAACCCTTAGCTTCCAACTATGAGACTTAGGTCACGCGGCAACCCTTAGCTTCCAACTATGAGACTTAGGTCACGCGGCAACCCTTAGCTTCCAACTATGAGACTTAGGTCACGCGGCAACCCTTAGCTTCCAACTATGAGACTTAGGTCACGCGGCAACCCTTAGCTTCCAACTATGAGACCTAGGTCACGCGGCAACCCTTAGCTTCCAACTATGAGACTTAGGTCACGCGGCAACCCTTAGCTTCCAACTATGAGACTTAGGTCACGCGGCAACCCTTAGCTTCCAACTATGAGACTTAGGTCACGCGGCAACCCTGAGCTTCAAACTATGAGACTAAGGTCACGCGGCAACCCTTAACTTCCAACTATGAGACTATGTCACCCGGCAACCCTTAGCTTCCAACTATGAGACTTAGGTCACGCGGCAACCCTTAGCTTCCAACTATGAGACTTAGGTCACGCGGCAACCCTTAGCTTCCAACTATGAGACTTAGGTCACGCGGCAACCCTTAGCTTCCAACTATGAGACTTAGGTCACGCGGCAACCCTTAGCTTCCAACTATGAGACTAAGGTCACGCGGCAACCCTTAACTTCCAACTATGAGACTATGTCACCCGGCAACCCTTAGCTTCCAACTATGAGACTTAGGTCACCCGGCAACCCTTAGCTTCCAACTATGAGACTTAGGTCACCCGGCAACCCTTAGCTTCCAACTATGAGACTTAGGTCACCCGGCAACCCTTAGCTTTCAACTATGACTTAGGTCACGCGGCAACCATTAGCTTTCAACTATGAGACTTAGGTCACCCGGCAACCCTTAGCTTCCAACTATGACTTAGGTCACGCGGCAACCCTTAGCTTCCAACTATGACTTAGGTCACCCGGCAACCCTTAGCTTCCAACTATGAGACTTAGGTCACGCGGCAACCCTTAGCTTCCAACTATGAGACTTAGGTCACCCGGCAACCCTTAGCTTCCAACTATGAGACTTAGGTCACCCGGCAACCCTTAGCTTCCAACTATGAGACTTAGGTCACGCAACAACCCTTAGCTTCCAACTATGACCTAGGTCACGCGGCAACCCTTAGCTTTCAACTGTGAGACTTAGGTCACGCAGCAACCCTTAGCTTCCAACTATGACTTAGGTCACGCGGTAACCCTTAGCTTTCAACTGTGAGACTTAGGTCACGCAGCAACCCTTAGCTTCCAACTATGACTTAGGTCACGCGGCAACCCTTAGCTTTCAACTGTGAGACTTAGGTCACGCAGCAACCCTTAGCTTCCAACTATGACCTAGGTCACGCGGCAACCCTTAGCTTTCAACTGTGAGACTTAGGTCACGCAGCAACCCTTAGCTTCCAACTATGAGACTTAGGTCACGCGGTAACCCTTAGCTTCCAACTATGAGACTTAGGTCACGCGGCAACCCTTAGCTTCCAACTATGACTTAGGTCACGCGGCAACCCTTAGCTTCCAACTATGACCTAGGTCACGCGGCAACCCTTAGCTTTCAACTGTGAGACTTAGGTCACGAAGCAACCCTTAGCTTCCAACTATGACTTAGGTCACGCGGCAACCCTTAGCTTCCAACTATGAGACTTAGGTCACGCGGCAACCCTTAGCTTCCAACTATGAGACTTAGATCACGCGGCAACCCTTAGCTTCCAACTATGAGACTTAGATCACGCGGCAACCCTTAGCTTCCAACTTTGAGACTTAGATCACGCGGCAACCCTTAGCTTCCAACTATGACCTAGGTCACGCGGCAACCGTTAGCTTCCAACTATGAGACTTAGGTCACACGGCAACCCTTAGCTTCCAACTATGAGACTTAGATCACGCGGCAACCCTTAGCTTCCAACTATGAGACTTAGATCACGCGGCAACCCTTAGCTTCCAACTATGAGACTTAGATCACGCGGCAACCCTTAGCTTCCAACTATGACCTAGGTCACGCGGCAACCCTTAGCTTCCAACTGTGAGACTAAGGTCACGCAGCAACCCTTAGCTTCCAACTATGACCTAGGTCACGCGGCAACCCTTAGCTTCCAACTGTGAGACTTAGGTCACGCGGCAACCCTTAGCTTTCAACTATGAGACTAAGGTCACGCGGCAATTCTTAGCTTCCAACTATGAGACTTAGGTCATGCGGCAACCCTTAGCTTCCAACTATGAGACTTAGGTCACGCGGCAACCCTTAGCTTCGAAACATGAGACTTAGGTCACGCGGCAACCCTTAGCTTCCAACTATGAGACTTAGGTCACGCGGCAACCCTTAGCTTCCAACTATGAGACTTAGGTCACGCGGCAACCCTTAGCTTCCAACTATGAGACTTAGGTCACCCGGCAACCCTTAGCTTCCAACTATGAGACTTAGGTCACGCGGCAACCCTTAGCTTCCAACTATGAGACTTAGGTCACGCGGCAACCCTTAGCTTCCAACTATGAGACTTAGGTCACGTGGCAACCCTTAGCTTCCAACTATGAGACTTAGGTCACGCGGCAACCCTTAGCTTCCAACTATGAGACTTAGGTCACGCGGCAACCCTCAGCTTCCAACTATGAGACTTAGGTCACGCGGCAACCCTTAGCTTCCAACTATGAGACTTAGGTCACGCGGCAACCCTTAGCTTCCAACTATGAGACTTAGGTCACGCGGCAACCCTTAGCTTCCAACTATGAGACTTAGGTCACGCGGCAACCCTTAGCTACCAACCATGAGACTTAGATCACGCGGCAACCCTTAGCTTCCAACTATGAGACTTAGGTCACGCGGCAACCCTTAGCTACCAACCATGAGACTTAGATCACGCGGCAACCCTTAGCTTCCAACCATGAGACTTAGGTCACGCGGCAACCCTTAGCTTCCAACTATGAGACTTAGGTCACGCGGCAACCCTTAGCTTCCAACCATGAGACTTAGATCACGCGGCAACCCTTAGCTTCCAACCATGAGACTTAGGTCACGCGGCAACCCTTAGCTTCCAACCATGAGACTTAGGTCACGCGGCAACCCTTAGCTTCCAACCATGAGACTTAGGTCACGCGGCAACCCTTAGCTTCCAACCATGAGACTTAGATCACGCTGCAACCCTTAGCTTCCAACCATGAGACTTAGATCACGCTGCAACCCTTAGCTTCCAACTATGACTTAGGTCACGCGGCAACCCTTAGCTTCGAAACATGAGACTTAGGTCACGCGGCAACCCTTAGCTTCCAACTATGAGACTTAGGTCACGCGGCAACCCTTAGCTTCCAACTATGAGACTTAGGTCACGCGGCAACCCTTAGCTTCCAACTATGAGACTTAGGTCACGCGGCAACCCTTAGCTACCAACCATGAGACTTAGATCACGCGGCAACCCTTAGCTTCCAACTATGAGACTTAGGTCACGCGGCAACCCTTAGCTACCAACCATGAGACTTAGATCACGCGGCAACCCTTAGCTTCCAACTATGAGACTTAGGTCACGCGGCAACCCTTAGCTTCCAACTATGAGACTTAGGTCACGCGGCAACCCTTAGCTACCAACCATGAGACTTAGGTCACGCGGCAACCCTTAGCTACCAACCATGAGACTTAGGTCACGCGGCAACCCTTAGCTTCCAACTATGAGACTTAGATCACGCGGCAACCCTTAGCTTCCAACTATGAGACTTAGGTCACGCGGCAACCCTTAGCTTCCAACCATGAGACTTAGGTCACGCGGCAACCCTTAGCTTCCAACTATGAGACTTAGGTCACGCGGCAACCCTTAGCTTCCAACCATGAGACTTAGATCACGCGGCAACCCTTAGCTTCCAACCATGAGACTTAGATCACGCGGCAACCCTTAGCTTCCAACCATGAGACTTAGGTCACGCGGCAACCCTTTGCTTCCAACTATGAGACTTAGGTCACGCGGCAACCCTTAGCTTCCAACCATGAGACTTAGGTCACGCGGCAACCCTTAGCTTCCAACCATGAGACTTAGGTCACGCGGCAACCCTTACCTTCCAACCATGAGACTTAGGTCACGCGGCAACCCTTAGCTTCCAACCATGAGACTTAGGTCACGCGGCAACCCTTAGCTTCCAACCATGAGACTTAGATCACGCTGCAACCCTTAGCTTCCAACCATGAGACTTAGATCACGCTGCAACCCTTAGCTTCCAACTATGACTTAGGTCACGCGGCAACCCTTAGCTTCGAAACATGAGACTTAGGTCACGCGGCAACCCTTAGCTTCCAACTATGACTTAGGTCACGTGGCAACCCTTAGCTTCCAACTATGACTTAGGTCACGCGGCAACCCTTAGCTTCCAACTATGAGACTTAGGTCACGCGGCAACCCTTAGCTTCGAAACATGAGACTTAGGTCACGCAGCAACCCTTAGCTTCCAACTATTACTTAGGTCACGCGGCAACCCTTAGCTTCCAACTATGAGACTTAGGTCACGCGGCAACCCTTAGCTTCCAACTATGAGACTTAGGTCACGCGGCAACCCTTAGCTTCCAACTATGAGACTTAGGTCACGCGGCAACCCTTAGCTTCCAACTATGAGACTTAGGTCACGCGGCAACCCTTAGCTTCCAACTATGAGACTTAGGTCACGCGGCAACCCTTAGCTTCCAACTATGAGACTTAGGTCACGCGGCAACCCTTAGCTTCCAACTATGAGACTTAGGTCACGTGGCAACCCTTAGCTTCCAACTATGAGACTAAGGTCACGCGGCAACCCTTAGCTTCCAACTATGAGACTTAGGTCACGCGGCAACCCTTTGCTTCCAACTATGAGACTTAGGTCACGCGGCAACCCTTAGCTTCCAACTATGAGACTTAGGTCACGCGGCAACCCTTAGCTTCCAACTATGAGACTTAGGTCACGTGGCAACCCTTAGCTTCCAACTATGAGACTAAGGTCACGCGGCAACCCTTTGCTTCCAACTATGAGACTTAGGTCACGCGGCAACCCTTAGCTTCCAACTATGAGACTTAGGTCACGCGGCAACCCTTAGCTTCCAACTATGACTTAGGTCACGCGGCAACCCTTAGCTTCCAACTATGACTTAGGTCACGCGGCAACCCTTAGCTTCCAACTATGACTTAGGTCACGCGGCAACCCTTAGCTTCCAACTATGAGACTAAGGTCACACGGCAACCCTTAGCTTCCAACTATGAGACTTAGGTCACGCGGCAACCCTTAGCTTCCAACTATGAGACTAAGGTCACGCGGCAACCCTTAGCTTCCAACTATGAGACTTAGGTCACGCGGCAACCCTTTGCTTCCAACTATGAGACTTAGGTCACGCGGCAACCCTTAGCTTCCAACTATGAGACTTAGGTCACGCGGCAACCCTTAGCTTCCAACTATGAGACTTAGGTCACGTGGCAACCCTTAGCTTCCAACTATGAGACTTAGGTCACGCGGCAACCCTTAGCTTCCAACTATGAGACTTAGGTCACGCGGCAACCCTTAGCTTCCAACTATGAGACTTAGGTCACGCGGCAACCCTTAGCTTCCAACTATGAGACTTAGGTCACGCGGCAACCCTTAGCTTCCAACTATGAGACTTAGGTCACGCGGCAACCCTTAGCTTCCAACTATGAGACTTAGGTCACGCGGCAACCCTTAGCTTCCAACTATGAGACTTAGGTCACGCGGCAACCCTTAGCTACCAACCATGAGACTTAGATCACGCGGCAACCCTTAGCTTCCAACTATGAGACTTAGGTCACGCGGCAACCCTTAGCTACCAACCATGAGACTTAGATCACGCGGCAACCCTTAGCTTCCAACCATGAGACTTAGGTCACGCGGCAACCCTTAGCTTCCAACTATGAGACTTAGGTCACGCGGCAACCCTTAGCTTCCAACCATGAGACTTAGATCACGCGGCAACCCTTAGCTTCCAACCATGAGACTTAGGTCACGCGGCAACCCTTAGCTTCCAACCATGAGACTTAGGTCACGCGGCAACCCTTAGCTTCCAACCATGAGACTTAGGTCACGCGGCAACCCTTAGCTTCCAACCATGAGACTTAGATCACGCTGCAACCCTTAGCTTCCAACCATGAGACTTAGATCACGCTGCAACCCTTAGCTTCCAACTATGACTTAGGTCACGCGGCAACCCTTAGCTTCGAAACATGAGACTTAGGTCACGCGGCAACCCTTAGCTTCCAACTATGAGACTTAGGTCACGCGGCAACCCTTAGCTTCCAACTATGAGACTTAGGTCACGCGGCAACCCTTAGCTTCCAACTATGAGACTTAGGTCACGCGGCAACCCTTAGCTACCAACCATGAGACTTAGATCACGCGGCAACCCTTAGCTTCCAACTATGAGACTTAGGTCACGCGGCAACCCTTAGCTACCAACCATGAGACTTAGATCACGCGGCAACCCTTAGCTTCCAACCATGAGACTTAGGTCACGCGGCAACCCTTAGCTTCCAACTATGAGACTTAGGTCACGCGGCAACCCTTAGCTTCCAACCATGAGACTTAGATCACGCGGCAACCCTTAGCTTCCAACCATGAGACTTAGGTCACGCGGCAACCCTTAGCTTCCAACCATGAGACTTAGGTCACGCGGCAACCCTTAGCTTCCAACCATGAGACTTAGGTCACGCGGCAACCCTTACCTTCCAACCATGAGACTTAGGTCACGCGGCAACCCTTAGCTTCCAACCATGAGACTTAGGTCACGCGGCAACCCTTAGCTTCCAACCATGAGACTTAGATCACGCTGCAACCCTTAGCTTCCAACCATGAGACTTAGATCACGCTGCAACCCTTAGCTTCCAACTATGACTTAGGTCACGCGGCAACCCTTAGCTTCGAAACATGAGACTTAGGTCACGCGGCAACCCTTAGCTTCCAACTATGACTTAGGTCACGTGGCAACCCTTAGCTTCCAACTATGACTTAGGTCACGCGGCAACCCTTAGCTTCCAACTATGAGACTTAGGTCACGCGGCAACCCTTAGCTTCGAAACATGAGACTTAGGTCACGCAGCAACCCTTAGCTTCCAACTATTACTTAGGTCACGCGGCAACCCTTAGCTTCCAACTATGAGACTTAGGTCACGCGGCAACCCTTAGCTTCCAACTATGAGACTTAGGTCACGCGGCAACCCTTAGCTTCCAACTATGAGACTTAGGTCACGCGGCAACCCTTAGCTTCCAACTATGAGACTTAGGTCACGCGGCAACCCTTAGCTTCCAACTATGAGACTTAGGTCACGCGGCAACCCTTAGCTTCCAACTATGAGACTTAGGTCACGCGGCAACCCTTAGCTTCCAACTATGAGACTTAGGTCACGTGGCAACCCTTAGCTTCCAACTATGAGACTTAGGTCACGCGGCAACCCTTAGCTTCCAACTATGAGACTTAGGTCACGCGGCAACCCTTTGCTTCCAACTATGAGACTTAGGTCACGCGGCAACCCTTAGCTTCCAACTATGAGACTTAGGTCACGCGGCAACCCTTAGCTTCCAACTATGAGACTTAGGTCACGTGGCAACCCTTAGCTTCCAACTATGAGACTAAGGTCACGCGGCAACCCTTTGCTTCCAACTATGAGACTTAGGTCACGCGGCAACCCTTAGCTTCCAACTATGAGACTTAGGTCACGCGGCAACCCTTAGCTTCCAACTATGACTTAGGTCACGCGGCAACCCTTAGCTTCCAACTATGACTTAGGTCACGCGGCAACCCTTAGCTTCCAACTATGAGACTTAGGTCACGCGGCAACCCTTAGCTTCCAACTATGAGACTTAGGTCACGCGGCAACCCTTAGCTTCCAACTATGAGACTTAGGTCACGCGGCAACCCTTAGCTTCCAACTATGAGACTTAGGTCACGCGGCAACCCTTAGCTTCCAACTATGAGACTTAGGTCACGCGGCAACCCTTAGCTTCCAACTATGAGACTTAGGTCACGCGGCAACCCTTAGCTTCCAACTATGAGACTTAGGTCACGCGGCAACCCTTAGCTTCCAACTATGAGACTTAGGTCACGCAGCAACCCTTAGCTTCCAACTATGAGACTTTGGTCACGCGGCAACCCTTAGCTTCCAACTATGAGACTTAGGTCACGCGGCAACCCTTAGCTTCCAACTATGAGACTAAGGTCACGCGGCAACCCTTAGCTTCCAACTATGAGACTTAGGTCACGCGGCAACCCTTAGCTTCCAACTATGAGACTTAGGTCACGCGGCAACCCTTAGCTTCCAACTATGAGACTTAGGTCACGCGGCAACCCTTAGCTTTCAACTATGAGACTTAGGTCACGCGGCAACCCTTAGCTTCCAACTATGAGACTAAGGTCACGCGGCAACCCTTAGCTTCCAACTATGAGACTTAGGTCACGCGGCAACCCTTAGCTTCCAACTATGAGACTTAGGTCACGCGGCAACCCTTAGCTTCTAACTATGAGACTTAGGTCACGCGGCAACCCTTAGCTTCCAACTACGAGACAAAGGTCACGCGGCAACCTTTAGCTTTCAACTACGAGACTTAGGTCACACGGCAACCCTTAGCTTCCAACAATGAGACTTAGGTCACCTGGCAACCCTTAGCTTCCAACTATGAGACTTAGGTCACGCGGCAACCCTTTGCTTCCAACTATGAGACTTAGGTCACGCGGCAACCCTTAGCTTCCAACTATGAGACTTAGGTCACGCGGCAATCCTTAGCTTCCAACTATGACTTAGGTCACGCGGCAACCCTTAGCTTCCAACTATGAGACTTAGGTCACGCGGCAACCCTTAGCTTTCAACTATGAGACTTAGGTCACGCGGCAACCCTTAGCTTCCAACTATGAGACTTAGGTCACGCGGCAATCCTTAGCTTCCAACTATGACTTAGGTCACGCGGCAACCCTTAGCTTCCAACTATGAGACTAAGGTCACGCGGCAACCCTTAGCTTCGAAACATGAGACTATTCTTTGACCGTGGCAAAGGTGTCAAAAAGTAATGAAATGTAATCGTTTGTTTGTTTGGTTTTGTAAACGTCTATTATTTGACTAGATGTTGGGTTTCCAAAAAGTGTACACATGGATGAACTTCTGTTATGGCCTTCGGTAATGAATTCGAGGATTTCGTCTCATGTTTGTGCTCGCCGAGTAGTGCGGGGGTAGATTATTTGTGAAATGCCAAGATCGACGAAAGATCGACCGATTTTCTTGTTTTCAACCATGCCACGGACGCACTTTATAGATAGTCCCGTCAGATTAACTTGCAAGGTGTTGTCGTCACGGATTATGTAATAGGGTAGTGACGGGTGTGACAACTACCAACCCAGTTGCATCCCGTTCTCTTGCCTAAGGTATTGTAGTGATGACATCGTTCGCCTGTTGTCAGACGTGGTGGGCTCGCATTTTATTCACGGTTTGTGCAATCAATTCAGTGGACAATAAAAATGCAGGCATCGGGAAATCTCGCAGTGAGTACCGTTGAAATAGACCATGTCACCGACCGTCTCTTCTCAGAATTTTGGGGACACCGTGCTTCTTACGGCGTCGCCAGTACCTATACTATATTCCTATTTCAGAAAAAATAGGAGTAAAAACTTCGCCAAATTAACGTTTTTGAGTGAATGCAACTATGATATTTTGAAAACGCTACACAATGTTAAAAAGTGACACAATGTCGGGAATGTACTTTCGTAAGAACCAAAAACTGGGCTATCAAAACTTAAAACATTGCAATCATTGCAGTTATCATTAGGGCAGCTAATTCATTATTACTTCTTTAATTGGCTGCGCTAATGACACCACCAATTATCGAATACAATACAGTACAATACGGTTTTAGTGTTTAACAACGCGAAAACCATTGCATTTGTTGTAATAACGACTTCTTATTGTGGCTCCGGCTTTCATTCATAATGAACTACGCTATACCTGTACGTGCGAATTTATAGTTCCCACGTGACGTCACTGCGGCCATGATTGCAACACAATTGATGTAGACCTATCCTAGATCATCGTCGAATATTATTCAAATTTACTAAATAAGCATAATTAAAAATTCAAAAAGTTAACATCAGTAATACAAAAATCATAAATTACCACATATGACAATTTCATTACAAATATAGGCTGACTTTTAAAGAACTAACTATCTCTATGTTCTGCAACAACAGGTTTCAATTGTTTCTCCATGACAACCTCAAAGTTTGATCACAAATGTGGCCGCCACGCGCACAGATGTGACGTACGTGCGACCTATGAATACATTATGTTGTCGTTATGTGGTTCACTATAAACGTTGGCTTAGAATCATTTCGGTAGATGCGTACATTTCCATTAGGTATAAATTGTGTAAATTCGTGTAGAGACAGCAGCGTGCTCCAGCAATAACCCTCTTGGCAATGAACATTTTGATGAATGGATTATTTGAGCAACAGTTTAGCTCTAGGCTACAATGTTATTGTATACCATGTTAAATCGAGACAGATGTTTTAATGCATTTATCCAGACGTAAAGCCCCAGCCCAAGAAGACGGTCTAGTGTTAAGGCGTCGTCTTTGCAAGTGGGAGACCTAGGTTCGATATCCAGTCTGGTTTTGGTTTAAATTCTGCGTGTGACAGCCTATCATTTAAATGATTCTTTATTCTTTATCTTTGTTTCTGCGGCGTTGTTGCGACATAGTTGATACTGCAGATACCGTGTGAATCACTGCTGTATCAGATACTTTTTAAAAGTATATCTAGGTATAAGTAAATATACTTTGGTGCAAATGTATCTAGGTACTGATAGTTAGAAAAATACCTCATTGGTACTTCGAAAAACGGAAATATACAGATATGTAGGATTATTACCTATATTATATATAACATGATGAGATAACCGTGGATTGAAATAGAGCATTTGGAAGTGAAAATTGTTCAGAACGCTCTAAGTAGGCGAGAAATATTTATTGAAATCTATAATCGGCAGTTTAATTTAAAAATACAATATGCTAAAGATTGAACTATTTGAAAAAAATACTTAGTACCTTAGTATTTTAACCTATTTTAGATATATTAAAACACGGATTTAGATACAGGTAGTGGTGCAATTAATTAACCTATTTGCACTTAGCTTAGGTGCAGGTTGTGTACAAGATGTACCTAGACGCAGTGTCTAGATACTCCACAATACTGGTGACCCTGTTGCTACCTACTGTTACTCTTTCCAGTGTACAAGGTGCACTGGTAGTGAGTGGTAGCTTAAGGTGGCTCAAGGTAGGGATGGCAAGCGAAGCGTTATATCGCAACAATGTTTTATATATGCTAAGCGAATATTCATACCAATATTTCCCGAAGGTTTCACATGAAAGTAAAACACAAATGATATTCTGGCCATAGTAAAATCATTCAGGAATTCTGAAATGGTAGGGTACCCATTAATTGAAAGCAAATGCACTGAGTAGGGAAATTATACGAATGTTTCTGGACAAAACATAATTATTTTGCGGATCTTTCCATTCCGTTTTAAGCGGGTTTCGTAACATCATATTTTTATTCATATTCTTCAAATCATTGCAAAATTTTTAGTTTTAATATTCTCGTGCTTCTCAATAACCGGAGTTGTTTACCTGCACAATATCTTACGAACAAACGAACGTATTGTTCGTTGTTCTGTCCTGGTTGGGATCATTATAATATTTACAAAACACATTTTTAACCAAATTATTCAACAAGTCTCATTAAGAATATTGCAAAGAAACTAGCAACACTAAAACAAATGTAAAATTTGCATAATTAAAGCCAATTAGTTTTTTGTACCCAACTTACAATGGTACTTTGGACATGTTAAACCAACGACCTGTTTTATAGAAATCCATAGATAGGCGATGAGTGGGTGTGGCAGCGTTCGGGCCATCCGACAGCTTGCCAGCGTCAGTTTTGTATTCTTCCTTATGTGAGAAATGAGAAGAAAATCATTATCTATATATTTGACATTTTCTAATATTTTCTAATTATGTCTGG